>AWWV01012733.1:0-14985 GCA_001974805.1 Corchorus capsularis
CCAAGAACAGCTTCTTAAGGCTCGTCCAAGATGTGATTGAACCAGTGGGTAGAAGGTACAACCAATCTTTTGCTCGGTCCATAAGAGTGAACGGAAAAGTTCTTAACATGAATTGATCTTCAGGAATACCTTGAATACTTGTAGATGCGCAGGCAATCTGGAAATCAGTAAGATGTCGGTGAGGATCTTCTCCAGGCAAACCGTGAAATTTGGGTAAAATCTGAATAAATCCAGATTTAATTTCAAAGTTTTCAATTGTATTTGGATATTGAATGGCTAAGGGTTTGGTGTTGACGTTTGGTGCAGCTAACTCTCTCAGAGTTTTGGGTTGTTCTTCTTCAGCCATATCTTCTGACGATGTTGAAACAACAGATCTAAGAGAACTTGGTTGAGAACTCGAATCGGATGCTTCCTCTTCTTGTAAGCGGCGTTGTGTCTTCTTCTTTTTCTGAAATAGGGTTCTTTCAGGTTCAGGATTGAATTCTAAACCTTCAGTACTACTACTTCTTGTCTTTGGCATGCAGTTTCCTAGAAAAATCAAACAAAACTAAAAAGAAAAATTAGCAGTAACAGTTCTTAAATAAAAATTAAAAAGCAGAAACAGAGAATAAAAATATATTTTTTATTTATTTTAATCATTTAAAAGGAAAAACGGAAAAAGGAAAATTATTTTTAATTTTTTTTCAAAAAATCGGAAACCCTAATTTTAAAAACGGAAAAATAATTTTTTTTTCAAAAATCGCTAACCCTAATTTTTTTTTAAATCGCAAAATTTTTTTCTTTTAGAAAAATCGGAAAAAAGGAAAAAAACTTTTTTTTATAGAAAAAACGGAAAAAACAAAAACTAATTCTTGGATCTAATCTCTTTTCACTTTCTCTCAATTCAATTCCCTTCCCCGGCAACGGCGCCAAAATTTATGATCGTGTCGTCTATGACTATAAAAATAATCCCCACAATTAACTAACTAGAATAGATAGGGCAAGTAGGGGTCGAATCCCATAGAGAAGGGTTATGTGATGAACAATAAAAAGATAGAAAGATCTTTTCCAAAAATCAAACAGAAAATAGGGGATTGTAAATTATAAAGAAAACAATTAAACTAAAAATCAAAGCAAAGCAAATCTAAATCTAAAACTAAAGCAGATTATAAAGCAAATTAATAAAGCAAACAATAATTATAAAGCATACTCCTTCACCAGTGGTATCATTCAATCAAATTAACTATGGATCCTCGATTTAAAAGGTGAATTTCGCATCTTATTCTTGACTGACAACTGATATAGGTTTCCCAACATGTATTTTAGATAAGAGGCCGATTAAACCTGCAGTTATTCAGAATTAATCACTCAAGGGGCGCAAAGAGATCATCTTTGAACCCGGGGATTGGATTTGGTTGCATCTAAGGAAGGAGAGGTTCCCTGAAAAGAGAAAGTCTAAGCTCTTACCTCGAGGAGATGGTCCATTCTAAGTCTTGGAGAGGATCAACAACAACGCCTACAAGCTAGATCTTCCTAGTGAATATGGCAATGTAAGTGCTACTTTTAATGTTTCAGACTTATTCTAGTTTGATAGTGATGCAGATTTGAGGACAAATCCTTTTCAAGGGAGAGGGGATGATGCGCCAAGGGCTTATCATGGCTTAGAAGAACACAATGGAGCCATTAGAGATCATGTCTTGGATAAACTTGGAGATGTCTTGGAGATTCAAGAAGATGCCACGGATGATCCTGGATTGAGCACAAGCTTGGCGGAGCAAGGAGTTGAGGACCGGCCACCATCTCATGGAGCAACCGGCCATGACCAGCCAACGCATGGGACGCCGCACGGGACATCGCACAAGCCATCCGGCCACAACCGGCCATCGCAAGGGCCAATGCATGCGCCATCCGGCCACAACCGGCCATTCGATCCATTAGCTATTCCGCACGGTCCAATGACAAGGGCTCGGGCTAAAAGGTTCAAGGAAGCTTAATTGGGCTTTGTAAGATCTCATCTTGGAGGTTTAGAGTCCATTGAAGACCATTTGGAAGGCATTGAAGTCGACATCAGCAAGAATATTCCCATCGATTCCAAGTTGTTCACCTTACTTGAAATCGATGAGCATTAGGCTTTAGCATTGTGTAATTCGGCTACATGGGCCTTTATTCTATCTTAGATTAGTTATTTATTTAGTCTAGAAGACATTGGGTTGGGTCTTGTTTAACTAAGTCCAATCCTTGCTTAATTATGTAATGTTATTTACTTTTCCTAGTAGGACAAGGAGTAGGCTATTTCCTTGTTCCTTCCTTTATGTATTGCCGCCCCTTATAGGGATTGGAGTAGGTTATGCGCCAACCCCTCCCCTATATTAGGGCTCTTTTATCTCTTGAAAACATAAGTCAAGTTAATCAATAAAGTTGAGAGGTTTATACCCATATCGATTTCTTTGGCTTCATTGTTCTAGTTTGAGCAAACTTAGGGTTCTTCATCTTGTAGAGTCCTAGCAAGCAATTAGGTTGAGATAACTTAGTTGTTTGTGAATCTTGTGATCTTGAGAATTCAATTGCAGGTCTTATTGAGTGCTTAAGGCCGACGAAAGAGGAGGAATAACCTTGTGAAGGTCATTGACATACAAGTCTAGGAGTTGAAGAAGTTCAAGTCGACTTTGGTGGATGTTCAAAGGGTGGATTTGAATCTAATACAACTAGATTCGTATCAATTTGGAGCAATTTTGGATCAATTTGGAGAAACTACTGATTTTGGCCATTTTGGCCAATAGGCCCATTAGGCCCGTTTGAGCCCATGAAGCCCGAATCATTGAAGACCCAAATATGATTTCTCTAGGTCCAATTCGGATGCCTTATAGCCCAAAGGAGAGTTCCAAAGCCAATCAGAAATTATGATGCAGTAATTAATTAATTATGGAGAAATTCCAAATCCTAATCAAAGGAGGATTCACAAGTGCAGTTTCGGTATAAAATTCATATCTTTTGATCCGGAGCTCAGAAAAATGCAGTTGATATACCGTTGGAAAGAGGACTCCAAGCTCTACAACTTTCGTGTTTCGCCCGAAGTCCAGTTTTGTGGTTAAGAATGTCGAAAATGGCTCTGAAGCATTCTGGACAGTTTCGACAACATTCCTAACCAACGTGGGAAAATACCTAAACCGACTTGGGGAGCCTTGGGACGTGATTTGCAGCTGTAATTGATGATGTGGAACACTCCAATTGGCCAAGGAAGGATCCTAATTAATAGGGATGATCTACTTCAACCAATTAGTGCCCTTGCTTGGAGACAAAGTTGATATAAATCCTAGTTAAAGTAGGATTAGAATTTAGATGTCAATCTTACCCTTTGTACAGCCATATCCAAGGGCTGGTATTGATTGTCTAAAGGGTAGGATGTGTCCTAAGTTTGCCTATAAATAGGTAGGATTATCTTACGATTTGTCATAACTGATCCGAAGTCAGAAAGTGCATAACCCTAGGGAGGAATTTCCTTTGAAGTGCCGCCCCTTTAGGGGCTGCCTTGTGTCGACTTGGCTTCTTTGCCTTGGACGAAATTCTCTTCTTCTTGTCTTTTATATTGTCGACTCATGGTTGTTTCAACCATGAGTGAGTAAGTTGTCTTGATACTTTTCTACTTTAAACCCCTTTGTTTTGAATTAATCAATCTTATCCATGGTGAGATCTTGTGATTTAATTCTATATCAATTGATTGATGAATTGATGATAATTCATTATGCTTATATCGGCTTGTTGATATATGTATAATTGGCAGATTTTATTTGATGAATTAATCCTTTTGATAAACAAGTTTTCGATGCTAACCCTGAAGTTATTGATTAGGTTTAATTGATTGCTTGTTAGGAAGGCGCAACCTAATTAGTTGATTAATTGAATCTCTGCTATATTAGATTTGGTGAAGCTTTAGTAATTAAATCTAATTGTTGGTAGCAAGATTTGATAAAATTGGTGAAGCGTTAGTAACTAATTTATTGAATTGGGTTTAGAATTGTTCTTATGCCTTAATGAAGCTTTAGTAATTTTGTGCATATGTTTGGAGTATCTATTGATCTTTATGCTTTGTTAATTGCATGATTTAAGAAGCTTTAGTATTGAATTAAGTAGTTAATAAAAGGGTTAATTCTGTGAAGCTTTAGTAGCGTTTTAACTATCTTTCATATAGATTGAGGTTGGATGAAGCTTTAGTAATCTAAATCTCTGCCAAAGACTTGTTTAATGCTTAAATTGATTTGTTGATCCGTGATCCATGGTATCTTTGATTATTTTCATGCTTAGGTGGGGATAAGTAGGAAAGTATTGTTAGTTTTATTATTGCTTTCTTAGTTGATTTAGGTTTCTTTTTTATTATCTGCTTTCTTATAATTTGATGCTTTTAACGTGTTTGTTTTCTTGAGTTGTTTTGATTAGTCAACAGCCTCGTGTCTTCTTTGTGGGATCGATCCTGACTTGCCCTAGCTACTGTAGTTGGAGTTTGTTAGGTTTTATTTTATGATTGTTTGACGACGGCGATCATAATTTTGGTGCCGTTGCCGGGGAAGTTTATTGAAGGAGTTAGCTTAATTGAGACAACCTCGCGCCACCAACCACTTTCCTAACCCTTCCGCATTTTTTTCCTTTCCTTTTTCTTTAATTCCCTTAATTTTCCAATTTCCTAAAACCCTAGGACCAAATGGCAAACCCTTTCAACCCTTAATACCAAATCGTAAAAATCCCTTTTTCTTGTTCTTTCAATTTTTGCGATTTAATCCCTTTCAAAACCCTAATCGCAAACCCCTTTCCTTTTCCGATTTTTTTTAGTTGCTTTCACTTGTTTTTGTTTATTTTCTTTTGAAGGTATTTAGACAATGGGGCAACCAGCTTGGATGGAAGAATTGCAATTGATAAATCAAAGTCTCACACAACTTTTGCAAGGAATGAAAACACAATTTGGACACTTCCAACAGAAGCAAATGACACAATCAATCTCTTTTGGAAGAACATTGATTCCAATGAATCAAAGGCCGAGCAATTTTGGGAATGAGAGATCATGTTCCCTATTTACTCATACTGATGTGAGTAAAATCAAAGCTGCGATTGTGCAACCTTGCACACAATTCACTCATATTGATGTGAGTGAAATTGAAAGAATGTTGGTCATTGAAGTCCAAGTTGAGGATGTGTGCCCAAAAGTTGAGGAGATGGTTTTGAAATTGGAATCCTAAAAGCCTGAGCTACCAATCCTTGATCCAGATGAAGCTGATGAGCCATGCATTGTTTGCATCCCTAAAAGAGAGGTCACTTAAATTGTACAAAAAGAAGGGGAAGTACCGAAAAGAGATCTTATGGAGAAAATTCCTCCACCCTCTCCTCCAATGCTTACCAAGCACAAGAAAGAGCCACCCGATGATGAGCAACTTGAACATCCTAAAGAGTTGGAAGTAAACTTGCAACCCATTAAGGAATCTAAGGAGAATCTTGTCGAAAAGTCACCTTGTGCATGTACTCTACAAGATATGACTCCAACAAGTTGTGAAGAGGAAACAAGTGAGCTAACTTTTGTTGACAACTAAGTTTTGGAACATGAATATCTAGACTTCTTGGGAATCAACAAACTTGTTGATCATGGATGCATTATAGAGATCAAACATGAGGAATGGATCTCCATAGATAAATTCTTTTTGAGGAATGAAGAAATTTGTCAAAAAGAGGACATCCTCAAAAGGCAAGAAAGGATCAATGTCAATCAAGAATGCCGAAAGAAACAATTGCATCAACCATTAACGGCGGTATCGATGGCATTATCACTTCTAGCCATTCATGGAGTCACCCTCAACAAAGTTGGTGATTTCTTTCCTTATCTCATATTTTATCATTCATATTTTTGTGCTCATATTCTTCTATTCTCACCATATTTGTTTTTTTGCCTTCAAGTGGTATGAGCCACCCTAACAAAGGGAGATAGAAGAAAGTCGAGCTCAAAGACTTTAAACAAAGCGCTTTTTGGGAGGCAACCCAAGTTTACTAACTACTAATTATTTTTATTTTCTTTATTTTTCTTTTTGTGTGTTTTGCATTTTAGGACAATTTCAAGCATAGTTGCAGCTTATCAAGTTAGGAATTGGAGAAGCACACCACAATTGGAGGAGGATTGATTCTCGCCATACGCTAAGCCAATTTCTCTAACTCTACTCTTTTAATTTTTTGCTTGCTTGCTTTTATCGCAATTCTTCTTTGATTGCTTTAATTGTTTGCTTGTTTCATTAATTGAGCCTTGATATGCATGCTATTATGTTTGAATTAGTTAATTGCATTTAGTTTAGTTACATTTGCATATAATTCCTTTGGATTAGAAAGAAATCAATGCTATCTCAATAATCAAGGATGACAAAAGAGAGATTTTTGCAAATTCTTGATGCTCAAGAGACCAAATTTGGATAAGAAATTCTCTTGAATTTTTAGGTAATTTGGAAGTGTGAATGTTGGAAATTGAAGTTGAAGGATTGAATTTTGAAATTGGAAAAGAAATTGTTCGAAATTTGGATTGAAATTGGATGAATTTTTGAAGCAAAGTAGGCCAGGCATGCAATCGCGCTGATGCCAAGTCCTTACTCGACTAGGAAAATGGTTTCCTAGCCCCTTTTGGACAAAGATTTCAAGCACCATAGGCGGTGGAATTTGGCCAAACCAAGTTAGGATTTGCTCTTTGTAGTCGGTTCTACCTCTATAAAAAGAAATCATCCCTTGATTTGTTCCTCATTGTAGAAAATCGAAAGCCAAAGTCAGCCTCATAGCAAGTTCTCTTGTCGACAGCCTGACCAGATATCTTTTGGTCGAAGAATGCTGCATTGGAGTATTTGAAGAAAATTTGGGGATGCATTGAGGGAATTTCAAAGATGAAATCAAGAGCTTCAAGAGATAGATCTTAATCTAATCTCTGATTTTATTCAAGAACATGAGAGGCATTGATTGACTTCTATCCTAGGAAATTCATCCATTTATCTATCTATCTTGCATATTTAAATTTCTTGTTTGCATATTAGGATTGCATGTTTAGATTTAATTTTCTTGTTTGCATGTTTAATTTTGTGTCTTAGTTTTTATTAGATTTCTTCTTTCAAGAGTCTTTAATGAATTATTGCTTATTATATCTTTCAAATGTTGATTTGAATCGCCATATCTTGCTATTGATCGATTGAATTGCAATTATTTGTTAGTTTATTGATAGATTGTTTGTTTGTTTAATAATAATTCACCCACTTAAGTACCCCATTTAATCAATGTCCTTGCTAGTCTTGTTTTCGAAATTCTATTTTTGTCCAAAACCTCTCCCATGAGTTTTGTTTCAAAAATCTCATTTTTCAACTAGCATACACATTGAGGACAGTGTGTCATTTAAGTGTGGGGGAGAGATTTAGAAAATCTTTAAAAAAAAGGGTTTTCGATAGAAGAGAATGAATGAAAAAGTAAGTACATATCTTGTTTTGCATGTCTTGAATCATTTATTTGATTTCAAAAATTAAGTCTTTAGCATGATTTAGTTCTTGATTTGATTTCTTTTTCAAGCTTTGCTATGCTTATGATATTATTCTCTTCTATTGCATTTGAGAATATGATGTTTTCATTCAAAAATTGAAAGTTGATTTATTGTTACTTGCTTTAGTATGCTTGCATTATTCATCCATTGTAGATTGTTTTGTTCATGCTTCATATTTTTGCACACATAGATTCTTTGATCACCTACCTTTTAACCCTTGAAACCGATTCCCTTTGCACCCAAAAAGCCTACCTTTTGATTCATACACCCTTATTTTTCCTTGTTTTAGCCATCTTTACTAACTTGAAAATCCTTTTCTTGGCATGGTAAGTGAAAAATAAGTGTGGGGGATTTCCCCACGGTTTTGAGAGAGCTTCCCAAAGGATTAAAATTGTTCTGAATAAGGGAGAAGAGATATTAGAAATTTCCAATAGTTGTCCCTGATCGGTCGTCAGCAATCATAAAAATAATCCCAACAATTACTAACTATAAATAGTTAGGGCAAGTAGGGGTCGATCCCACAGAGAGATAGGTTGTTATTCTTTTTCTTATTAAAAACAAAATAAATAAAGAGAATTTTGGAAGTAGAATTGAATTAAATCTAGCAAACAAGTAAAATTAACTAAGAAAGTAATCAAGAAAATTAAAGAAAACAATTAATTAAAAAGCAGTGAATAGATTGAGAAAATAATTAAAGAAAACCCTCCAACATAGAATTAATCTCCCTCTTGACATAAATAACATGGATCATTGATATCTAAAGATTATGAAAACGTTGAAGAGCTTGCTTGGAATTTAATCCTAAATTACCTAAATTAGATAAAGCTCTTGATCCAGTTGTGAATTATCCCTTTTATTCTTTAAACAACTACCTCTTGATCCAGTGTGATAATTACTCAAGAATAAAGTATTAAGATCTAGTAATTTACAAGCACAACAAGCAATTACTCACCTATTGATTCTTATTTCCCTTGGAAAGAAGATCCTTCATCTCCAATTGCTACCACACAATTAAATCCAAAGATCCTTCAAGATTTAATTTAGCTAATGCAAACTCAATTATCATGATATTGTCGATTTCAACCAATCAAACAAGTTAACATGGAATTCATGCAGAGATTTAAGAAATACCCAAAACAATTTTCATATATAAGCACAAAATCTCATCATGATAATAGTCAAGAGATCAATTAAATTCTACATTGGAGAAAAAAAAAGGATTATTCACTCATGAATTGAGTGAGCATCCACAAATAAGAAAAAGAAAACTTATCTATGGAAGAAGAAGAAGTGGGGGCGGCGGCTCCAAGAGTTTCTCCTCCAAATCTTCAAGCAAATCTACAATATATTTTTCTAAAGAGAGAATACATAAAAACCTATACCTAAGGTGGCTATTTATAGGAAAAAAATAACCTAAAGGCTCCTATTAGACTTAGGAAAAGAGGCTAGGACGTTCTAGGGGCTGACTTAGTCTCCAAGTTGGATTAGATGTCATCCTAGAGTAGAATCCAAGTCAAAATAGGATTATGGAATTTTCTGGATTTCTGCAGAAACTTCACCGGCGGATTTGGGCTTGAAAACGGCAGAATTGGGTTTTAGACTTCAAAGAAAAGTTGTAGATCTTGGAATTAGCTTTCCAACGGCTACTCATGGGCTTAAAACGGACATCTGAGCAGAAAGTTATGGCCTTTCTACCGAGACTGCGCCATTTCCTACTCCAAATAGGACTAGTTACGGGAAATTACGGGATTTGGATATTTTGAAGGGTCCAATCGGAATTAATTGGGATTATAACTCCAATTATGGACTTATATGGGCTGAGTAATTTCCCATATAAAATATCCAAAATTCCAAAGCTTCCAGGCTTCTTCAGGGCTTGTATTCAATCTTTCGCAATTAAAGCTCCAATCTTCAATTCTTGCTCCTTGAAATAATTCTTCAATGATCTTCAAGTCTCAAATTATCTTCAAGAAATCTTCAAACACGAACTTTGCATCTTCAAATCTATACTCAAAATTACTTTACTCTTATCTGTGTAAAAAGTCATCAAAATAGCTCCAAAAGTAGTGAAAATTAACAAATTTCCAATTTCACATCTCATAAAGACTCAAAACACAAATATCATCAAAATAAGTCAAATTAGAGCATAAATAGAACCAAAAACATTGAAAAATAGCCATAAAAATATGGTTGTTTTTGGCATCTTCTAGCATGGCCGGGACATGGCCTGGTGCGGCATGGAGAATGGCCGAGCAGCGGCCTTTCTATGGCGCGGATTGTGCTGGCTGGTGCTGGCGAAGCATCCTGGCGCTGGCCGGGCTAGAGCGTACAGCATGGCCTGGCGGTACCGGCTGCGGCATGCTAGTGGCGTCTCCGGCTGCTGCTGCATGGCTTGGGCGAAGGCACGGGACGCGGTCCGGTGCTGGCCTGGTGATGGTGTGGTAATGCCGAGCTATGGCCGGCCATGTTTGGTATGGTGCGAGGCATGGCTAGGTCATAGCCGGCCATGCATACTAACCGAGCAACCGGTCATGCATGGTCTATGGCTCGGTACTTCTTACTCCATGGATAATTTTTCTTCAATTCAATGAAGAAAATTTATAAAACCACAATTTTGCTCAGGGCAACTCCATGAATGGCTAGGAATGACAATGCCATCTTTGTTGCCGTCAGTGGTCGATGCAATGGGTGCTTGTGGCATTGACTAGCATCGCTCCTTTCTAGCTTTTGGAAAGTGTCCTCGTGTTGGCAAATCTTCTTATCTTTCAAAAAGAATTGATCCATGGCTTGCCAATCTTCAGATTTGATCTCTCCAAAGCATCAATGTTCAAGAAACTTGTTGTTTCCCAAGAAATCATGATGTCCATGTTCTAAAAGTTGGGTATCAACAAAATCTTGCACATTTGTGTCATTTAGCTCAGGATGTCCAAGTTGCTCATCATCTGGTGGTTTTTCCTTGTGTTCTACGAATCTTGGAGGAGAAGGTGGAGGGATGTCCATCTTGATATCTTCTTTCGTTGCTTCTGATTCTTCGTGCACAATCTTGGAGACCTCTTTTGGTAGAACAGAAACATCGACCATGCTTGGCTCATCTTCTTCATTATTGAAGAGAAATTGAAAGGAATCTTGCAAATCAAGTTCATATGGATTATTAATTGTTTTGCTTGATACCCCTTTAACTTCCTTCATAATTGGCCCTTGATGTATTTGTGTAGTCTCTACCAAATCAACTGGCTTCCATTGTTCCTTGGGAACTTCTTGAATTGCAGCAATTAAAGGAATATGTACCTCCCTCTTTTGAAGTGAATCAGATTGGCTTTCTTCATTGCATGTCTTCCTTTGTGGCGCAAATCTTTGAGGAAACGGTGGTGGCCCGTAAATGGTCTCCATCTTTTTCATCCCTTCGAATATTGAACGAGGTTGAGAAGTTTTTGGTGATGAAGTAGGTTGCTCCTCCTTGATTTTGGACGAAATCTCCTCTTCTCTTAGCAATTGAACATCGGTTGTAGCAACAGGTGGTGGCATCACTGGAAAAACAGGTGCTGATGGTGGCGTTAATGCTGGTGAGGAGGGAACATCAAGCAATTCCATCTTTTGAGCATACCATTGTTGAGTTTCAAGAAATCATCAGTGGATTTTGAAGTTCAATTCAAGAAGTTTAAGGATCAATTTTATCGAATTGGAGCTTCTCAATTCGGTCTAAAGTTTCAAGGAAGTTTTATTCGCCAAGTTTGCCATGAACTCTTGAGTATGATTTCGTTGCTACCTAAGGATGAAATTGAAGCTAAACCCGGTTTCAAAGCTAGGATGATTTATCAATTTCTTTGGGACAAAGCTAACAAGTCGCATGAAGCTGTTATAAGATCAAAGGAAAGAGCTGAAAAAGAATTTGCAAAGCGTTTCCATCCCTATGGAAATCGATTTTCTCATCCAAGGGAATTCAATGGGAGAATTCGACCTCATGTTGCACCTTGGAGTAAGCCTTTTCCTATGCCAAAGATTGATGGGTATCGCACCAAACCCTATAGGCCACCCTATAGACCTCCTATGCGATGTGCCCCTTTTCCTCAACGGTTTCATGACCCTTTTTATGCTTCTTCATCTAATCAACCAAGAACTGCACTTGTTGCTACTGTTTTTACCTTGGAAAAATTAAAGGATAAGTCCTCAATTCCAATTGGACCAAGAAATCCGTTGTATGAGGAAGGTCAAGGTGAAGATGATATCGTGATAATTGCTTCTGCTACTGAATAAAGTGATGCTTCTAGTGATGAGAATAAGGAAGGAAAAGAGGAGGTGAATCAAGAGAAGGAAAATAAGGAAGAATCTCATCCTTTCCTTGCTCAATTTAAGGATTTAAGTGATCAAGTTGCTAGCCTAAGAGAGGATTTTGATACTATAATTGGGAATTTGGAAAACCTCTTCAATTTATTGGAGAAGGCTATTCCTAAACCAATTTAGGTTTTCAAATTAGAATTTTAAGTTTAATTTATGTTTTCTAGATTAGGATTTTATTTTTAAGCATCTTAGGTTTAGTTATTTAGTTTATGCTTAATCTTTAATTTTCCTTTATTTTATGTCTTTATTTTTCAAGTTTCATTAATAAATTATCTAGTTTTATTTTCCTATCACTTTAATTTTTACTATCTTTTTGTTCCAGTAATTATCTTCATCAAAGCCGCCCAGGTATGTTTCATGAACCTTAACTCTTTATTTTTGGTAAGATATTTTGCATGCTTTGATTTTATGATTGCTTTTATATTGAGGACAATGTGAATTTTAAGTGTGGGGGGTGAATACTTGATAGGATAAGATTATTGTTTGATTATTGAGTCATATGATAGTCTTTTGCATGAGAATCTAGGATAAAAATATGATTGTTTTGGATCTCCTATTTTCCTATTTTCCCCAATTTTTGAAAATTTTTTCGACAAAATTGATTTTTGAAATTGAAAATTTTGATGATTTTTCAAACTCTTTGAATTTTTTCAAACATATATTGAATGATTGATTTGATTATGATTGATGAATGATTAGAATTCTTAATAATGCTTTATTCTTTGATTAATTTATAGTAAGAAGTTTTGATTTCTTAGAATTAGAAATAATTGAAGTTTGTGATATGATCTTATTATTCATTGCTTTCATGATTATCTATTTCTAGAACTTGTATTGAATTTTGATTGAAGTTACAATTAAGAAAGCATGCTATAGATTTGTCAAGAATAAGTGTGGGGGACTATCTATATAAAGGGTAATTAAAATCGTTTTCATAAAGAAGTGATCTTATGTAAGAGGAGAAGAGATATTTTCTGTTTTTTTTTATTTAAAAAAAAAACTCCATTGTTGTCACTCTTCTCTTTAAACAAAAGGAGTTAGTAACCCTTGGGAAGAGGATAAGAGGCATGGATCAACAGAAATATTGTCCCTCTAGAGTGCTAGTAGCCTCAAAAAAAGAAAATTAAAATAAAGGGAGTTAGTAACCCCTAAGCATAAACACTTCAGAGGTTAGTAACCTCAGTTTTCTAAAAAAAATTACCCTTGAAAACCTATTATAACCCACATGAATCCTTGGTTTGTTTATGACATTGTAATCTTTTGAGTAATGGAGAGAAAGATGAATGTACAAGCTTATAGAGAGAAGTAGTTATAAAAGTAAGGGATGGTAAGTGATTAGAGCTACTTTGATTATGGCTACTTAAGAATAATAATGCTTGCTATTGATTAATCCCTGGATTAAGTATTATTCATGTTCTTTGCTATTTTGATTTCATGATTAAATTGATTCTTTGATATATGAATGAAGTCAAATTGATCTTTTGAAAATTTTGATTTTTGATAAACTTAATCGAGACAAAAACGACCCTATTTTTATAGCTATTTTTCTATATTTTTTATCACTTTTATATGCATTTATACCTTATTTTCTAAGTATTTGTGTTTTTAGTCTTTATGAGATGTGAAATTGAGAATTTGCTTATTTTCACTACTCTTGGAGCTATTTTGATTACTTTTTACACAGATATTAGCAAGGTAATTTTGAGTATAGATTTGGAGATGCAAAGTTCGTGTTTGAAGATTTCTTGAAGATAATTTGAAGATTTGAAGATTTGAAGATCATTGAAGAATTATTTCAAGGAAGAAGAATTGAAGATTGGAGCTAGAATTGCAAAGGATTGAAGCCAAGCCCAGAAGAAGCCCTGAAGCTAGGGAATTTTGGATTATTTATATGGGAATATACTTAGCCCATATAAACTTATAATTGAAATTAAAATCCCAATTTGTGGGCCTAATATGCAAAAGAATATTCAAATTCCGCATTAATCCCGTAGATTTGCGATATAAGCCCGTTTTCAGCGCAGTCTCGGTAGAAAGAACATAACTTTCTTCTTAGATGTCCGTTTTAAGCCCATGTGTACTCGTTGGAAAGCTAACTCCGAGCTCTACAACTTTCCTTAGAAGACCGAAGCCCAATTCTGCTGTTTTCAAGCCCGAATCTGCCAGTGAAGTTTCTGCAGTAATCCAGAAAATTCCAGAATCCTATTCTAATTTTGATTTTACTCTAGGATGACATCTAATCCAACTTGGAGACTAAGTCAGCCCCTAGAACGTCCTAGCCTCTTTTCCTAAGTCTAATAGGAGTCTTTAGGTTATTTTTCTCCTATAAATAGCCACCTTAGGTCTAGGGTTTCATGTATTCTCTCTTTAGAAAAATATATCGTAGAATTGCTTGAAGATTTGGAGAGGGAAACCCTAGAAGCCGCCGCCCCTTCTTCTTCTTCATCCAAAGATAAGTTTTCTTCTTCTTATTTGTGGATGCTCACTCAATTCATGAGTGAGTAATCCTTTTCTTTTCTCCAATGTAGAATTTAATTGATCTCTTGACTTATATCATGGTGAGATTTTGTGCTTTTATATGAAAATTGTTTAGGGTATTTCTTAAATCTCTGTTTTAATTCTATGTTGCTTGTTTTGATTGATTGGAGTCGACTCTATTTTGATAAATTAAGTTAACATTAGCTAGATTAAATCTAGGATGGAAATTCGGATTTAATTGTTTGTAGCAATTGGAGGAGAATGGAAATTCCTTCCAAGAGAGATAAGAATCAATGGGCAAGAAATTGTTTGTTGTGCTTGTTTATAAACTACTAGTTCTTAATTCTTTGTTCTTTAGTGGTTCTTAAGCCCGGAAGGGAAATTAATTGCTAAAAGAATGATAGGGATAATTTAAGCCTGGAAGGGAAATCTTATCTAATTAAGGTAATTTAGGATTTATTTCCAACAAGCTATCCAAAGTTTTCATAATCTTTAGATATCAATGATCCATGTTATTTATGTCAAGAGGGAGATTAATTCTATGTTGGAGGGTAATCTTTAATTATTTTCTCAATCTATTCACTGCTTTTTAATTAATTGGTTTTCTTAATTTTTCTTGGATTGCTTTCTTAGTTAATTCTACTTGTTTG
>AWWV01012736.1:0-10477 GCA_001974805.1 Corchorus capsularis
TGTTCCATCCTCAACAGCGTTAACGCCACCATCAGCACCTGTTTTTCCAGCGATGCCACCACCTGCTGCTACAACCGATGTTCAATTGCTAAGAGAAGAGGAGATTTCGTCCAAAATCAAGGAGGAGCAACCTACTTCATCACCAAAAACTTCGCGACCTCGATCAAGATTCGAAGGGATGAAAAAGATGGAGACCATTTACGGGCCACCACCATTCCCTCAAAGGTTTGCAAATCAACTCAATTCACTTCGTAATCGAGAGGTAAATATTCCTTCACTTGATGAAATCGCAAAAGTGCCCAGGTACGCTAGTTTTCTTAAGGAACTATGCACCACCAAGAGTAAATTTTCTGAAAAATTTGCTTGCATGAATGAGAATATATCTGCTGCATATCAGAGAAAATTGCATCATAAATGTAATGATTTAGGATCCTTTTCTTTTCCTTGCAAGATAGGAAAGAATAAGATAGAGAATGCCATGTGTGAATTTGGTTCTCCAATTAATATTATGCCTTTTTCTATTTATTCACAATTGAAAATAGAACCTATGACTAAAACTGATCTTATTGTGCAATTTGCTGATATAACTAACATTAAGCTTGAGGGATTAGTTGAGAATATTTTAGTGCAGATAGGAGATTTTGTTTTTCCTGCAGATTTCTATGTCCTGAAGATGAGTGAAGATGACCTTTATCTCCCTCATATGCCGCTGCTGCTAGGAAGGCCCTTTCTATCCACAGCCAGAACAAAACTTGACATGCAAGATGGAAAACTCAGCATGGAATTTGATGGTGAAATTATTGAATTCAACATAAATGAAGTCATGAAATCTCCTGCTGAGATCCATTCCATCTGTGCTATTGATGCAATTGATGTTTGTTCTGCTCAAGTTCAATCACTTCACCATGAAGATGAACTTGAATTGGTCCTTACAAAGAGCCTGGTTGAAGAAGAAATCAATGAAGCAGAAGTCCTGACGCCTGAAGATGTAGCAGAAACCATCAGAGATTTGGAGACACTACTTGCTGTTGAAGATAAAGCATCGATTTCGTACATCAGTCTGGAGCCAACGCCTAAACCCTTACCATCCATTATTCAGCCACCTGAAGTCAAGCTGAAACCACTTCCTGAAGGCCTGAAGCATGTTTTCCTTGGAGACAAAGAGACCCTACCTGTTGTTATTTCAAGTAAATTGAATAAATTACAAGAAGAACAACTAATAAGAGTTTTGAAGGAATATAAGGAAGCCATTGGATGGACTGTAGCTGATATCAAAGGAATAAGTCCTACTGTATGCATGCATAGGATTCGACTTGAAGATGATGCAGTAGCCGTTCGTCAACCACAAAGAAGATTGAATCCAAATCTCGCTGAAGTTGTCAAAGAAGAAGTTCTCAAATTACTTGGTGCTGGTCTCATTTATGCCATATCAAATAGTAAATGGGTCAGCCCTGTCCAAGTAGTTTCAAAGAAGTCTGGATTCACCGTCGTAGAAAAAAAGGATGGAGAGCTCGTTCCTCAAAGACTACAGAATGGATGGAGAGTATGTATCGACTACAGAAAGCTGAATGCCGCCACAAAGAAAGATCACTTTCCATTGCCATTCATTGACCAGATGTTGGAGAGATTAGCCTGCAAATCCTACTACTGTTTTCTGGATGGGTATTCAGGATACTTCCAGATTCCGATAGCACCTAAAGATCAAGAGAAGACTACCTTTACATGCCCCTATGGTACGTATGCCTACACAAGAATGCCTTTTGGTTTATGTAATGCACCTGCAACTTTTCAAAGATGTATGATGAGCATCTTTCAAGATTATGTGGGAGACAAGATGGAAGTATTCATGGACGATTTCACAGTCTATGGAGATAGCTTCAATCAATGCCTTAATAATCTAGAACTCATCTTGAAGAGGTGTATTGAAACCAAACTGGTATTGAATGCCGAAAAGTGCCACTTTATGGTAGAAAAAGGCATTGTTCTAGGCCATGTTGTATCCAAAGAAAGGATGCAAGTCGACAAAGTCAAGGTCGATGTTGTCCAGAACCTGCCTTATCCAACATGTGTCAAAGATATCCGTTCATTCTTAGGCCATGCTGGATTCTACAGAAGATTTATCAAGGATTTTTCAAAAATCTCAGCACCCATGTGTAGACTACTTCAGAAAGATATAGAATTCGAATTTGGAGACGATTGCAAAGAAGCATTTGACAAACTGAAGACTGCCCTCACCACCACTCCAATTGTGAAGCCGCCTGATTGGAAACTACCGTTCGAGATCATGTGCGATGCAAGTGACGTCGCCATTGGAGCTGTTCTAGGTCAGAGGATAGACAAGGTACCACATGTTATCTACTATGCTTCAAGAACTTTAGATGCTGCTCAGAAGAATTACACCACCACAGAAAAAGAGATGCTTGTCGTTGTCTTTGCATTGGAGAAGTTTCGATCATACATCTTGGGATCTAAGGTGATAATCTACTCCGATCATGCTGCACTGAGATATCTCATGTCAAAGAAAGAAGCAAAAGCTAGGCTTATGCGATGGCTTTTGTTATTTCAAGAATTTGATATCGAAATCAAGGATAAGAAAGGAGTAGAAAACGTTGTAGCTGATCATCTAAGCAGAATTAAAGGCAAGAAAGAAGAGACAGCAATTAATGAAGCACTACCCTTTGAAGACCTGTTAGCCGTATCTCAACTTCTCTGGTATGCTGATATTGCCAATTACTTGGTTGCTCATCGCCTTCCCCCAGATCTTAGCAAAGGAAAGAAGTTAAAGATCATAAGTGATGCCAAATATTATCTTTGGGATGATCTGTACTTATGGAGGCAAGGATCTGATCAAGTCATGAGACGATGCATTCCTGAAAATGAGGTCCAATCAGTTTTAAAGTTCTGCCACAGTGATGAATGTGGAGGCCACTTTGGACACAAGAAGACCGCAAGAAAGATTTTGGACTGCGGACTTTATTGGCCTACAATCTTTAAGGATTCTTATGAATTCTGCAAGACTTGTCCACGCTGCCAGAAGGTTGGAAGCATATCAAAAAGGAACCAAATGATTCAATCACATATATTCGTTGCCTGAAGTATTCGATGTATGGGGGATTGATTTCATGGGTCCTTTTCCTCCATCAGATAAGAAGAATTACATCCTTCTAGTTGTGGACTATGTTTCTAAATGAGTTGAAGCTATCGCTACGGAGAAGGATGATGCAAGAACAGTGATCAAATTCTTGAAGAATAATATTCTTCATCGATTTAGGATACCAAGATATCTAATCAGTGATCGAGGTACTCACTTCTGCAACAAGATTGTGAAAGCACTGGTTGAAAAATATGGAGTACGACATAAGGTATCTACTTCATATCATCCTCAAACTAGTGGTCAAGCTGAAGTATCAAACCGTCAAGTGAAGCTGATTTTGGAAAAGACAATTAATGTTCAAATAAAAGATTGGAGTATGCGACTATGAGATGCTTTATGGGCCTATCGTACAGCTTACAAGACACCACTTGGTATGTCTCCGTACAGAATTGTGTTTCGAAAGGCATGTCATCTACCTGTGGAGATAGAACACAATGGGCAATGAAGCAATGCAATCTTGACTTTGACAAAGTTGGAATTCAAAGGATGCTACAATTACAAAAGCTTGAAGAAATACGGAATGAAGCATACGAGAATTCAAGGATTTACAAGGAGAAGACTAAAGCTATCCATGACAATGGAATTCTGCGAAGATCGTTTCATGAAGGACAAAAGGTTTTAGTTTTCAATACTCGATTGAAGTACCATCCTGGGAAGCTAAGATCAAGATGGTATGGACCTTTTGAAGTAGTTCAAGCATATCCTAATGGAGCCGTGATGATCAAGAATCCAGAAAATCAGAAGCAGTTCAAAGTCAATGGACAAAGGCTTAAACCTTTCTTTGAACCAATGCCAACCATGATGATTGAAGAAATTGAATTGGAAGATCCAATTTATCTTCCAACTTGAGAATGAAGAAAGGGAAAGTCGAGCTAATGACTTTAAACAAGCGCTTGTTGGGAGACAACCCAACAATTTTAATTTCTAACTATTTTTCTTTTGTGTTAAAAAAAATGGAAGCAAGGAACCATGACCGGTCATGGCTCGGTACATGCCGCACCAACCCGAGCTATGGCCCGGGCATAACCCGGCTATGCCGTGCCACCGCCAGGCTAGCACGCGACAGGGCAGGCCACCAGTGCCCCTCACTAGGCCGAGACCGGGCAGTCCACGAGCTATGCCGCGCAATCTCCAGTCCAGCCCGCCCCATGTGCCACGCCATCCGTGTCTTCAGTACATATGATAGTTTTTGCATGCGAACTTAGGATAAAATTTTGATTGTTTTTGGATTGATATGTTATTCACCAATTTTTGAAACAAATTTTTCGAAAAAAAAATAGATTTTTGATGTATAAAAATTTGATGATTTTTTCAAACTATTTGATTTTTTCATGCATATATTGAGTTATTTATTTGATTATGATTGATGAATGCTTCGAGTTTTTGATAATGCTTTATTCATTGATTGATTTATAGCAAGAAGTTTTGATTTCTTAGAATTAGGTATAATTGAAGTTTGTGATATGATCTTATTATTCATTGCTTTTATGATTATCTATTTCTAGAACTTGTGTTGAATCTTGATTGAAGTTACAATTAAGAAAGCATGCTATGAATTTGTCAAGAATAAGTGTGGGGGACTATCTATATAAAGGGTAATTTTAAAAAAATATTTTCTAAAAAAGAAGTGCTTTCATATAAGAGGAGTAGATATATCTTCTGCCTTAAAATTTAAAATTTGAAAAGTTCCATTGTTGTCACTCTTCTCTTTAAACAAAAGGAGTTAGTAACCCTTGGGAAGAGGATAAGAGGCATGGAATGGCAGAAATATTGTCCCTCTAGAGTGCTAGTAGCCTCAAAATAAAATAAAAATAAAGGGCGTTAGTAACCCCTATAAACATGAACACTTCAGAGGTTAGTAACCTCATTTTTCTAAAAACCAATTACCCTTAAAAACTATTATAACCCACATGAACCCTTGATTTATTTATGATATGTAATTTGAGTGATGGAGAGATTGATGAAGATGCAAGCCTATAGGAAGAAGTAATTATAGATCTAAAGGATGATGAGTGATTTAAGCTACTTTGATTATGGCTACTTAAGAATGATAATGCTTGTTATCTATTGATCCTTGGATTAAGTATTGTTATAGTTCTTTGTTATTTTGATTTCATGATTAAATTGATTCTTTGATATATGTGTGAATTCAAATTGATCTTTAGAAAATTGATTTTTGATTAACTTAAATTGATTTTGCTAAGGGACTAGCAAAGTTCAAGTGTGGGGGAAAATATGATCGAGCCAAAAACAACCCTATTTTTATGGCTTGGCTCTCATGAATTGAGTGAGCATCCACAAATAAGAAGAAGAAAACTTATCTATGGAAGAAGAAGAAGAAGGGGTGGCGGCTTCAAGAGTTTCTCCTCCAAATCTTCAAGCAAATCTACAATATATTTTTCTAAAGAGAGAATACATAAAAACCTAGACCTAAGGTGGCTATTTATAGGAGAAAAATATCCTAAAGACTCCTATTAGACTTAGGAAAAGAGGCTAGGACGTTCTAGGGGCTGACTTAGTCTCCAAGTTGGATTAGATGTCATCCTAGAGTAGCATCCAAGTCAAAATAGGATTCTGGAATTTTCTAGATTTCTGCAGAAACTTCACCGGCGGATTTGGGCTTGAAAACGGCAAAATTGGGTTTTGGACTTCAAAGGAAAGTTGTAGATCTCGGAATCAGCTTTCCAACGGCTACTCATGGGCTTAAAACGGACATTTGAGCAGAAAGTTATGGCCTTTCTACCGAGACTGCGCCATTTCCTACTCCAAATAGTACTAGTTACGGGAAATTACGGGATTTGGATATTTTGAAGGGTCCAATCGGAATTAATTGGGATTATAACTCCAATTATGTACTTATATGGACTTATATGGGCTGAGTAATTTCCCATATTAATATCAAAAATTTCAAAGCTTCCGGGCTTCTTCAGGGCTTGTATTCAATCTTTCGCAATTAAAGCTCCAATCTTCAATTCTTGCTCCTTGAAATAATTCTTCAATGATCTTCAAGTCTCAAATTATCTTCAAGAAATCTTCAAACACGAACTTTGCATCTTCAAATATATACTCAAAATTACTTTACTCTTATCTGTGTAAAAAGTCATCAAAATAGCTCCAAAAGTAGTGAAAATTAACAAATTTCCAATTTCACATCTCATAAAGACTCAAAACACAAATATCATCAAAATAAGGCAAATTAGAGCATAAATAGAACCAAAAACATAGAAAAATAGCCATAAAAATAGGGTTGTTTTTGGCTCGATCAGTCCCCTTGAAAAAAAATGAAAAATTGAAATCTTGCAATGTCAAGAGTTGAAAAAAAATAAAAGAACAATTCCTTGGAAGCAGAAAAGCTGAAAGCTGAATGAAAGAAGAAAGCGTTTGTTTTGAGCCAAGATTTGGGTTGTTAAAGCCTTATACACCCAAACATCACTTTTTGAGCCTAAATTTCTTTCATTTACCCTTTTTTTCACCTTTCCTTGATCATTGAATCTACATTTTACATGTGTGTGATATATCTTGTGTGACTTGGAAAGTGTTTTCTGAAAACCTTGAATGAATGTGTACTTACTGTTAAGTGCTTTCTTTTGACTATGTTGAAGTTGAGTGGAAGACTTATTCTTGTTCTGTTTTTGAAATTGAATAATGATTTTGCTTAGAATTGCTTGAGAATTGATTTCTTTGAGAGACTATTTCCAGCTAATTGCTTGATTATGGAGATTGAACATACTGATTTTTGACTAGTTTGTTCTATGTTATGATCTGTCTTAAAAGAAAAATTTTCTCTAATCTATCTTGTTTTAAATGTTTGTGGGTATCGTTCTAGTTAAGTAAACTTTTAGGTGACTTCACACCTCCTAGGTAAATGTACCTATGTTTAAAAGGCTTGTGTCATATGCTAAATGCCACCGTACACCTACGAAAGTGGAAGGCTAAATATCCAAATTGGGCCTAAACCTTTCATGAGTTGCTCAAATAAAGCCTAAACCTCTACTGGGCACCAAATTGGGCTTAAACGTTAACAAAATGCTCCAAATTGAGCCTAAATTGGACGGAACTTCGGATGTCTACCACACGCGCCGTTACGGCATGACGTGACACTGACAGGTGGAATAAAGAATTTTTTCAATTTTCTTTTTTAAAAAATAATTTTATTAATTTAAATATTTAGGTGTTATGTAGGATTTTTTTAAAAAAAAATTTTGTTAATTTTCCATTAAAGATAAAAATTAAAAAAAAGATCAACTTAGAGAGTTCTTTCATCAAAAACATACACCTTCAAAGAAAATCAAACACAAAAGCTTCTGCAGGAACAATTCAATGGAAGCGATGCAACAACTTCTGCAAATCTCATACACCTGCATTCATAATTCACGCGTTGGTACAAGGACCAAAACACGTTGACAAACATATCAAATTTCAGTTTATTCACACTCAAAGCAAAAAGTTCAAAACCACATACCACAGTTTATTCACACTTAAATTAAATATTAAAAGCATAAACCACATAACAAAAGTACCATGAATGATGAGAGTGTTCAACTCGAGGACTGTAACCCTGCAGATGATGAATAATAGGAGCCAAATACGCTATTGTTTTGCCAGACCCTATTTTTCGCATTAACAAGTCTAGTCCAAATCTCACTGAAGGATTCCAAACATAATATTTACCTTGGACAAACATAATATTTTCCTCCTCCTGCACTTCAGGGTTCTAGTTGGAACTGGGCGTGCTTGCTATGAAACGTTAAGGCCATTGGCATATAGTTGGCAGAGATTGTTAATCATGTCAGGGCAGACTCACATACATAACACTTGGCGGATTTTAGTTTGAGGTGTTTGTTTGTAATTTCGAATGGTAGAAAGATATAATTTGGGGTGGGGAAGAACATATCTTGGAATCAAGCCAATCCAACAGTGGAATCGCCAGGATTGGAAAGCTTTTGAGGGTTCGGTCAAAGCTTGGTTTGGGGCATTTAAAAGCTGATTTGGAAGGGGATAAAACCAGATTCGGAATCGGGACAACGAGAGGAATGTTTCTGGAAAGTTTGGAGTCCAAAGACGGTGGCTAAACATTCCGATGCGGTGGCTCAGGGAGGTTCCAACGTTGGTGGCGGCTAGGTTAAGTTGGAAGAGAAGAAGACATGAAAGAGAAGATAAATAAAAAGAGAAAGAAAAGAAACCGAATGAAATAAAAAAAATAAAGACCCTTTGTTGTTTATTTTCTTTTTACCTTTTTTACCCCCTTTTTTCCTTGTTGATGTGGCATAAAAATTCCACGTGGCCTCTGAAAATTCCACGCGGCTTCTATTAACGCGTTGCATTGGCGCGTGCGTCCCACTGCAACAATTCCGTCTAATTTAGGCTCAATTTGGTGCATTTTGTTAACGTTTAAGTCAATTTGGTGCCCAGTAAAGATTTAGGCTCTATTTGAGCAACTCGTGAAAGGTTTAGACCCAATTTGGATATTTAGCCAAAGTGGAATCTTTTTGTTTTGTTCTGTTTGAGTTAGAGTCTATTATTTCTAATTCATGTCTAGCTTTGATTTGGATTTTAATTTTTGTTAATAGACTAACAAAAGTTGAAGTGTGGGGAAAATATGATAAGACCTAATTTGGTGCTTATTTTCTATATGATTTTGCCTTGTTTTGGTAGTCATAAGTATCTATTTACCCTCATATTTCTCATATTTGTGTTTTCAGACCCATTTGGAGCCATTGTTTAAGATAATGAAGATTTGGAGCAATTTTGGATCAATTTGGAGAAACTACTGATTTTGGCCATTTTGGCCCAGTAGGCCCATTTGAGCCCATGAAGCCCGGAAGGAAGCCTGAATCATTGAAGACCCAAATATGATTTCTCTAGGTCAAATTCGGATGTCTTAATTAATTATGGAGAGTTCCAAAGCCAATCAGAAATTATGATACAGTAATTAATTAATTATGGAGAAATTCCAAATCCTAGTGAAAGGAGGATTCACAAGTGCAGTTTCGGTATAAAATTCATATCTTTTGATCCGGAGCTCCGAAAAATACATATGATATACCGTTGGAAAGATGACTCCAAGTTCTACAACTTTCGTGTTGTGCCCGAAGTCCAGTTTTGTGGTTAAGAATATTGAAAATGCCCCTGAAACATTCTGGACAGTTTTTACAGCATTCCTAACCAACGTGAGAAAATATCTAAACCGACTTGGGGAGCCTTGGGACGTGATTTACAGCTGTAATTGATGATGTGGAACACTCCAATTGGCCAAGGAAGGATCCTAATTAGTGGGGATGATCTACTTCAACCAATTAGAGCCCTTGCTTGGAGACAAAGTTGATGTAAATCTAGTTAAAGTAGGATTAGATTTTAGATGTCTATCTTACCCTTTGTACAACCATATCCAAGAGCTGATATTGATTGTCTAAAGGGTAGGATGTGTCCTAGGTTTGCCTATAAATAGGTAGGGTTATCTTAGGATTTGTCATAACTGATCAGAAGTCAGAAAGTGCAGAACCTTAGGGAGGAATTTCCTCTGAAGTGCCACCCCTTTGGGGCCTGCCTTTTGTCGACTTGGCTGCTTTGCCTTGGACGAAATTCTCTTCTTCTTGTCTTTTATATTTTCGACTCATGGTTGTTTCAACCATGAGTGAGTAAGTTGTCTTGATACTTTTCTACTTTAAACCCCTTTGTTATGAATTAATCAATCTTATCCATGGTGAGATCTTGTGATTTAATTCTATATCAATTGATTGATGAATTGATGATAATTCATTATGCTTATATCGGCTTGTTGATATATGTATAATTGGCAGATTTGATTTGATGAATTAATCCTTTTGATAAACAAGTTTTCGATGCTAACCCTGAAGTTATTGATTAGGTTTAATTGATTGCTTGTTAGGAAGGCGCAACCTAATTAGTTGATTAATTGAATCTCTGCTATATTAGATTTGGTGGAGCTTTAGTAATTAAATCTAATTGTTGGTAGCAAGATTTGATAAAATTGGTGAAGCGTTAGTAACTAATTTATTGAATTGGGTTTAGAATTGTTCTTATGCCTTAATGAAGCTTTAGTAATTTTGTGCATATGTTTGGAGTATCTATTGATCTTTATGCTTTGTTAATTGCATGATTTAAGAAGCTTTAGTATTGAATTAAGTAGTTAATAAAAGGGTTAATTCTGTGAAGCTTTAGTAGCGTTTTAACTATCTTTCATATAGATTGAGGTTGGATGAAGCTTTAGTAATCTAAATCTCTGCCAAAGACTTGTTTAATGCTTAAATTGATTTGTTGATCCGTGATCCATGGTATCTTTGATTATTTTCATGCTTAGGT
>AWWV01012737.1:0-92652 GCA_001974805.1 Corchorus capsularis
AAGAAAAAGTAATATCATGGATATTAATCAAGGATTAAGATGGGTTAGAAAAGGTGGCTTACTTTTAAGAGAACAAGGTTACTAACCTTAGAAGTGTTCATGACTTAGGGGTTACTAACTCCCTTTTTCTTTAGAGGTTACTAACACTCTTTTCTTTTTCAGAGGGACAATACTTCCGCAATTCCATGCCTCTAATCCTCTTTTAAGGTTACTAACCTTATTTTTTTTTATTTTATTAAAGAGTGATCACTATGGAAAAGATTAGAAGTATCTCTTCTCCTCTTTTCATGAAAACACTTCTTTTTAAAGATTTTAGCTACCCTTATACCCCCACACTTATTTCTTGACATATCCATGACATACTTTCATACATGTAATCAAGATTCAACACAAGTTCTAGAAGTAATTAGTCATGAAAGCATTGGATAAACAAGCTCATATCACAATCTCAAATTATGCTTAATTCTAAGAAATCAATTGCATGTTAAAACTTAATCAAGAATTAAAGCAGTCTTAACACTCTAAGCATCAATCTTTCATAATTAAACCAATCACTTAACATGTGTATAGCAATCAAAATTGAATTTTTCAAAATTTCAAAGGATAAGGAACTACCTAACCAATCTTAAAAACTAAACCTAAAGTTAATACTAAAACATGAAAAAATTATTCCACTTTCGTAGGTGTACGGCGGCACTTAGCTCGTGACGCAAACCATTTCAACCTAAGACTGAAGGAGTACTTAGGAGGTGTTATGTCACCTGAGGGTTTTTTTAACTAGAGCGATACCTACAAACATTTATTTTATTTATTTTGTTTTTTTTTATTATTAAGCATTCACCTATTTCCTCCCCCACACTTAACTCAACATTGTCCTCAATGTGAAGGTAAACAACAAATCAAACAAGTAAAGGTTGCTTGCGAAAATTAAAGAGTTGAAGGTTGAGCGGCTGTAGACACGTTATTTTTGCTAGGTCCTAATCTTAATTAGCCATGTTTTTTTTTTCAATTTTAATTAAGACCAAGCTTTTATTAGGCCTTGTCCATTTCTTTTCTAAACTCAAATAATTAATACCCTTTTCATTCTGTCTGGGGCCCTTTGGATCGTTTTACTTTATCAAACTATTCTATTTGGGTTTCTCTTTTCTTTTGGACTTCAGTTTATCTTTTGGGCTTTTACCCTTTAAAGTTATGGGGTGCTTGCGCATTGGGCCATTGCACCTTCTTTTGGGCCTAGTCCTTTTGCGCATTGGGCCATTGCAAGAAATGACATGTCATTTTATTAAAAAGGATACAGGAATTACATGCCATCTTATAGCAGAAAAAATAATACAGAATTTGCATTGGAAGTAAATCATGTGATTCATTTTTCTTCTTTCCCTAATTTGCCCTTCACCAAGCTTCAAATATCTCCACAAGGTTCCTGCGAAGCAAATTTTAAGCACTAGTCAGTACCAATTAGGCTTAAAGCAGTACTTAATTAACACTAAGGCAGTGTGGTACTTATCTTTTTTGGACATGGGGGACCAAGCTTGGATGGTCCCCCTCGCCACCTTAGCAGTGCCCTTGTCCAACAAAGGAGGCAAAACAGCAGGATTTGCAGCAGTAAAGCACAAGAAAACAAGAGGATTAGTAAGGTTAATACAAACTTGGAGACCAAGTTCATGAGCAGGCAGTAATTTGTCTCTAAAAATTATTCAGTGCAATGGAGGAGAGGACGTGAGGCTACACCTGTGATATATACCAGTGGATCAATTACAGGACTAAAAAATATTCAAATTAAAGGGTCATCTAGGCAAGGAAGTACCAACAGTAATAAGGGTGCGCAGCAGCAGAAAATGACACTAAAGGAGTGTGTGCAAGTGAGGCCAGCACACTCACACACACTATAACCACATGCACACGCAAGGTAGGCACAAGCAGTAAGCGAATCAGAAGGAGATGAAAGGCCAGGTCACTATGACAGAATCATAGGCCAGTTAGTTTTAGCCATTTCATCATAAAAGGACAAGACACAAAGCCATGTCAGTTGCCACAATGTCATTTACAAAGTCATCAGATACATGTGCAAGCAAGATAGCAGGAATCTTGAAAGCATCAGTAGCCATAGGATTATGGTACAAAGCAAGTCAAAGGAACAGATGTCATCAGGGGAAGAAATCACATGGATTCAAAATCAGTACACATGACATATTCAAGCCAACACAGTGATGAGCAAGAATCAGAGGGGTGTATAGAAAACCAAGACATCAGTAAGCATAGGAGATTACTTCATGGGAAATACACATCAGCAGACAATTCATCCGATTTTTAGCCAATCAAAAGCAAGCAAGGGTGCCCATGAACAGATTGTTTTTCCAGCCATGGATTAAAAACATAAACGAATCCTAGCCTTCCATTTTCTAGAACCAACCACTGTATAAAAACCCCCTCTTTCATTCCTAAAGGACACACAGATCCCAAAAAAAAAGCACATAAACCCTAGTTCTTTTTTTTTCAGTAGTTTTCATTTCTCTGGTAATCAGAAAATACAAAACAAAGAGAGCTTCATTTTCTTTTCATAGTTCTACAGAAACGAAAAAATACAAAAAAGAGAAATAAAAGAGAAAACTTTACCTTTCTTCACCCTATTAGCCTAGCTTCTCACTTGTTCATCCTTAGTTCGAACCGTTCACTTTAAAAAAACCAACAAAAACAGAAACTTTAGAGTTCTTAGAATGACATCCATGATATTCCAGTTTTTGGCCTTAGTTTACAAACTACCTCAGTGAAAAGAGAGAGATAACGAAGAAGGTTAACATACCTAAGGAGTGGAGCCATCGGACGGTTGGATTTCTTGGTCGGAAAGCTAGGTTTTGGTTACGGTGAAGCCAGATCTAGGGAGTTCTAAGGGGATTCGCAAGAAACCGGTACCGGCGCTGTGTTCAGAGGGTCGAGGAGAGCCTTTTGGCGAAGTTTGAGGGTCATCGACGATGGTGGAAAGCTCCAACGCGGCGGCGCCGCCATAGCTACGATTTCCGACGAGGTGGACATTTGGGGTAAGGGTTTCTGACTTTTTCAGTTGAGAAATAATGCCTATTTATAGGCATGCCATAAGCCTTAACGTTTTCCGTTAGTTAACTTTAATTGCTTTTAATTTCTTCAGTTTGGCCCCTGTTTTAGATCAATTAGGTTCAAAAGTTAATAACTTCACTCATTTAAATACATAAACTCTGTTCAGTTTTCAATAAGGTTCCAGTATTGGTCTGATTTGATCCTTTAGGTTTTAATTTTGCTCAATTAGGTGCCTGTTAGTTTAACTTAAGGAAATAAATATTATTTGACCTAAATAAACATGATCTTTGGTAGAAAGAAATAAATATATATATATGTTAGATAGATTAATTCGAAATTTAGAATAAGAATTATTTAGGAATTATTATGTTAAGCAATTTAAGAATTAAATGTAATTAGGGTAGTTTAGATTACTAATAGAGTTTGGGTATTTTGATTAATAGATAAGCCTATAACCTAGAAATGGAATATAAAATAGGATTTTTTTAAGTTTTTAATTTGGATTTAAGCCTTAGAAGTTCTCGAATTTGGGTTGCTTCTACTTATTAATTAGTAAAATTGGAATAAAATGTGGCTTAGGTTTCCCCTTGGGCCTTAAATTGCTTTGGGCCTTTCAAATAGTTGTTGGTTAGATTTAATTGCTTTGGACTTTCTAGTTTGTTTGGGTCTTGTCTTTTTTCTTCTTTTTCTAATTTGGGCTTGAATTTGTATATCCTAGTTTTAATATTGGGTTTTAATAGAATAAAGTTGAATATAAGGAGTGGTAGGGTTCATGTGCATCCATGTTTATTTTATTTTTTCTTTACTATTATTATTATACCTTGTCATTTGATAATAATGAATTGGACCCGATGATGGAATGATTAATTGGGACTTTAACAATTTTTGTCAGTCTCAATTTGGATTTCCTAGGCTTGGAGCATCCGGATGGGGGTTTCAGCCAGTATGAGTGGCGGGTCCCCAAATGGTGTTCCTTGTATAATTATTTGATAAAAATGCACTGAACCGGGAAAAACATGCATCATATGCATCCATGCACTAAAAGTCCAGTACCCCAATAAAATTGATAATTAAGAATCAAAGCAATAGTAATCAGTAAAATTGATAATTAAGAGTCAAAAAAATAGTAATCAGTAAGTCGATAATTAAGAGTCAAGGTAAAAGTAATAATCAGTAAATCGGTAATTAAAAGGGATTAATTAGTAAATTGGTAATTAAGTAATTTGGTAATCAACTTAATTCGGTGTAATTAAGTAAATTGGTGAGTAAATTAAGTAATTTGGTAATCAACTTAATTCGGTGTAATTAAGTAAATTGGTAATTAAATTAAGTAATTTGGTAATCAACTTAATTCGGTGTAATTAAGTAAATTGGTAATTAAGTTAAGTAATTTGGTAATCAACTTAATTCGGTGTAATTAAGTAAATTGGTAATTAAATTAAGTAATTTGGTAATCAACTTAATTCGGTGTAATTAAGTAAATTGGTGATTAGACTAAGTAATTTGGTAATCAACTTAATTCGGTGTAATTAAGAAAATTGGAGATTAGACTAAGTAATTTGGTAATCAACTTAGTTCGGTGTAGTTAAGTAAATTGGTAACTAACTTAATTCGGTGTAATTAAATAAAACAGCAATTCGCTTAAAACAATGTAATCAAGTAAATCAGTAGTTAAACTTAATTCAGTGTAATTAAGTAAATCTAGTAATCAACTTAATCTGATAAATTGGTAATTAAATAAAGTAAATCGTTAATCAACTTAACTCGGTTAAATTAAGTAATTAAAAAAATCAGTAATAAGATTAATTCGGTGTAAATAAAGTAAATCGTTAATCAACTTAACTCGGTTAAATTAAGTAATTAAGTAAATCAGTAATAAGATTAATTCGGTCTAATTAAGTAAATAATCAAATGGCTTAGTCTAGGAGTCAGTTAAGAATCAAGCGGAGCATAATAATCGGTAAATAAAAGAGCTTAATGGGATGAAACTATTAAAAACAAATACAACCAATAACAGAAACCCATAGTTAAGTCTAGGCTAGTCAGTGCCGTCTTTTGACGGGCGTCGTGGAGGTGCTAATCCTTCCCCACGCGTACCCGATTCCCGAACCTTTAGGACTCTAGTTAGAAGACCGTTTATTAGGTTTAGTGTTCCCTTTGCCAAGCTTCGGTTAATATTAGACTTAATAATCTGATAGGTGGCTAATCACACCTAGGTTAAAAAAAGATTAGTGGCGACTCCGTAGTTTAGTTTATCCTTTTAAGTCGTTCAGCGGTAGGGTTCGGGACCCCCGGACCCGGACGTTGCGATAGCTTTGCGACTCTGCTGGGGACTGGTTAAAGAGTCAAACTGAATGCTAGTTTAGAGTTAACTAGGGTTTGCATAATTGGTTGTTTGCTTGCATTTACTCTTGTTTAATAATGCCTATCTTTATAGTTTTCATGCTTGCATATTTTGTATCGTCTGTCTAATCCATATTTGCTCTGTCTTCTTTGGGGATAATTTAGTAATTTGGGTTGGGTTTTGGTAATGGTTTGTATGTTCCTTCACACACTCACTTAATAAACTTGCATGTGCATTGCATGAGCTGACACCGGAGCTCATACCTATTTAGGAGGAGGCAAAGTAGCTAGCCTTCTTGTGGCGATAGTCACTGTGTGGGTTTTTAGTGAAACACCTCCACTCAGACTGAACCCTTTCCAGTGAGCCTATAATGGGTGAGGATTGGGGGCCTTACTAGCTTAGAATGGGCGTCAGTGAGGACAGTTTGGGAACCTTTAGAACCGACAGCCTCAACCATCATATAGTCACCTTATCCAACCTAGGTAGAGCCAATCCCGTGAAGATAAACCTAGGCACACAAAAGGAACATTGCTTACCTTTACTATTTACTATTCTTTATTATGGACCGTAGAGAGGGTAATTGTATTATCCCAACAATTTGACTCCCTGCCCATAAGAGCCCAAGGCTCGAGTTTTTGAAAAATTCGAAAATGTTCTTGATGTTATAAGGGCACCGGTACATTATCCGTTTAAATTTAAGCACGTATTTCTTTATATAGTACTAACTGATTTCTTTTGTTGTTTTCTCTCTTCCTTGTCTTTCCTTTTGCATCCATAATAGGTAGGTTCATCATTTAAGATAGGGAAAGATGATGCGGGATCAGGACGACTTGGAATCTTTTGTGCCAGAGCACTTGAGGGACAGACACCCAGCACTCATCCAACATAGGAACATGTTAGCTCAGAGACTTTATGGGAACAATCTGCCCGAAGTTTTTTAATCAGAGGTTCCAGATTCGGTTTATTTGGACTTGAAACAGAACGATTTTACTGAGCTTTGGGGATTGTGGAGGAAGATGAGGATGACTGAACAGCAGTTTGCTGAAAGATATGGGGCAGTGGTGCAACTCATGCAAGTAAAAGTAGATGACAATATGATCAGAGGGATGCTTCCATACTAGGATCGTTCATACCGATGTTTCACATTCAATGAAGTAGATATGTTTCCAACTATTGAGAAATATGCCCAGCTTCTGAGGTTCAAAGCCATTACTAAGGATGACAGGGTCTATATGAAAGGAAACAAGTCAACACCAACATCTGTCTTAGCCGATCTTATGGGAGTCCATAAGTCCTATGATAAGTATTGGAAAAGTAAAGGGTATTCCAGCGGGCTGGAAATTCAGTGTCTCCTAGACTTCGTGAGGCAGTACTTGAATACTCCACAAGGACAGGATGTTATGACTGTTTTGGTTTACGAAATGGTGGTCTTTCCCAGGGCACTTGCACACATAGATGCAAGTATCGTTCACTTAGTAGACTCCATCAAAAGAGACAACAATCCAGTTCCAGCCATCCTCGCAGAAACCATCAGATCCTTGAACCATTGTCGCTTTAAGGGGGGAAGATTCAAAGGGTGTGCTCAACTATTGACTATTTGGTTCAAGGGGCATTTCCAATGTGTTAAGTCTCAGTTCACAAAGCCCATATATGAGTTAGTAGCAGCAAATCCAATACGGGTGTATCTTGACAGTGAGTGGCATGTGGCTAAAAATAAGGGGCAATGGATCAAATTTCTGGGGACCCTTAAAAGTGACCAAGTCGAATAGGTCGCCCCATGGTTTCACCCGACCTCTGTGGCATACTGTTGTGGATCCAATCCATGGTTACCTTTGTTTGGATTATGGGGCGTGATGAGCTATTCTCCTATAATGGTTAGAAGATAATATGGAGGTGATCAGTTTATTCCAGCCACTCATGGTTTGAATAGTGTTGATATAGAATTTGGGAAGGATTATTCAAAGCAGAGAGCACAAGAGCTCCGAGAAACACTACGGCAGATGGTCTTCATCGGGAAATTTCAGAGATCTACGGGAGTTACACCTGAGTACCTAGACTGGCACCGCAAAAGGCTGAAGGACATCAAGGTATCCCCTCCTACTGATCCCAACGCAATAGTCGGTGAAGAAATGGAGGATATTTTGATGAGGTTGATAATTCAGTACGAAAGGTTAAGAGAAGGTACAGAAGCCGAGAGATTAGCAAAAGTTAACCAACAGCTGATTTTGGAAAAAGAGAAGGCGGAAAAGAGCTAGAGAAACAAAAGCAAAGTTGAGAGAGGCAGAGGAGGAAATCAAGGATACAAGGAAGCTAAAGGAAAAAGTTGAAGCTCAGAATCAAAAGCTAAAAGGGGACTTCAAGGTGGAGTGCAAGGAAAGGGTAAGGTTGGAAAAGATGAACAAAGCTAGCCATCTTGCAACAAGATATTACAAGAAGAGATTGGATTCCGAGAAAGGAGAAACTTCTATCAGAAATCAGCAGATAAGACTCTAAATCGCAACCTAAAAAAACAAGGGAGGAAAATGAAAGGGTTCGAGATAAGTTAGAAGAGGAAAAAGTTAGAGCACAAGCAGCTGAGGCATCCAAGGCCAGGCAGGGGAAAATTTAGAGTTTCACAAGAAGGCAGCTATATTGAACAAGAAAGAGTTTGAAGAAGTGAATGGGATGCTCAGGAATCTGGATGAGCAATATGCGAAACTCAGAGCTGAATGTTATGACCTGAAAGATTAGAGATTTTTCCAGCAAAGGGCTTATCAAGAGAGGCGTGATCAGATTCGCTTCTTGCTTGAAAAGATCCAAATTGGGCTGCAATAGATAGAGGACATCAGGGATCAGGCTAAAAACGTACTGCCATGCGTCACACCGTTTGACAAGCGCCTCCAACCTGTAGCTGACTTTCTGGATGGCACCATCAACAAATGCATGAAGCTCTTGCCTACTTCCAGCAGTTCGTGGGGAAAAAATAGTAGTGAAGCTCTTATAATAGAGTAGCTGTTTTAAGATTTTCAGTATTAATGTTATTTGTGAACAATTTAAGGCCTGTAAAAGTACTCCTATTTTAAACTTCAGTTCAGACAATGGCTTGTAATTAAGTTATGTTCCAAGTTTCAGAACAATGGTTATAGTTGGCTTGTTGTCAATTAATGAAGAATTTGCTCTTATGGTGTGACGAGACAATGAATCCCAATTTTCTTTTTTTCTATCTTAAATGATGAATAGGTTCATGCATCATGACATCATGTGCATAAGGATGAAAGCCCTGATTGATAACAAGATTTGTGACGGCCACGACTTTCGTCCTGTGGGGTTCAACCCAAACATTGGGAAGGGCCCCACATTCTCATTGCATTTTAAAGAATAATAATAATAAATAATAATAATAAGCGATAATAACAATTTTTGACGTTTACCTCAGGAAAGTGCCAAGATAGCACCCAAAAAACGGTATCAGCCTACTCGACAGTACAACACTAGGGCCTTGTCTTTTTTCTTCTTTTTCTAATTTGGGCTTGAATTTGTATATCCTAGTTTTAATATTGGGCTTTAATAGAATAAAGTTGAATATAAGGAGTGGTAGGGCTCATGTGCATCCATGTTTATTTTATTTTTTCTTCACTATTATTATTATACCTTGTCATTTGAGAATAATGAATTGGACCCGATGATGGAACGATTAATTGGGACTTTGACAATTTTTGTCAGTCTCAATTTGGATTTCCTAGGCTTAGAGCATCTGGATGGGGGTTTTAGCCAGTATGAGTGGCGGGTCCCCAAATGGTGTTCCTCATATAATTATTTGGTAAAAATGCACTTAACCGGGAAAAACATGCATCATATGCATCCATGCACTAAAAGTCCAGTACCCCAATAAAATTGATCATTAAGAATCAAAGCAATAGTAATCAGTAAAATTGATAATTAAGAATCAAAGTAATAATAATCAGTAAAATTGATAATTAAGAGTCAAAAAAATAGTAATCAGTAAGTTGATAATTAAGAGTCAAGGTAAAAGTAATAATCAGTAAATCGGTGATTAAAAGGGATTAATTAGTAAATTGGTAATTAAGTAATTTGGTAATCAACTTAATTCGGTGTAATTAAGTAAATTGGTGATTAAATTAAGTAATTTGGTAATCAACTTAATTCGGTGTAATTAAGTAAATTGGTAATTAAATTAAGTAATTTGGTAATCAACTTAATTCGGTGTAATTAAGTAAATTGGTAATTAAGTTAAGTAATTTGGTAATCAACTTAATTCGGTGTAATTAAGTAAATTGGTGATTAAAGTAAGTAATTTGGTAATCAACTTAATTCGGTGTAATTAAGTAAATTGGTAATTAAGTTAAGTAATTTGGTAATCAACTTAATTCGGTGTAATTAAATAAATTGGTAATTAAATTAAGTAATTTGGTAATCAACTTAATTTGGTGTAATTAAGTAAATTGTTGATTAGACTAAGTAATTTGGTAATCAACTTAATTCGGTGTAAGTAAGAAAATTGGAGATTAGACTAAGTTATTTGGTAATCAACTTAGTTCGGTGTAGTTAAGTAAATTGGTAACTAACTTAATTCGGTGTAATTAAATAAAACAGCAATTCGCTTAAAACAATGTAATTAAGTAAATCAGTAGTTAAACTTAATTCAGTGTAATTAAGTAAATCTAGTAATCAACTTAATCTGATAAATTGGTAATTAAATAAAGTAAATCGTTAATCAACTTAACTCGGTGAAATTAAGTAATTAAGTAAATCAGTAATAAGATTAATTTGGTGTAATTAAGTAAATAATCAAATGGCTTAGTCTAGGAGTCAGTTAAGAATCAAGGGGAGCATAATAATCGGTAAATAAAAGAGCTTAATGGGATGAAACTATTAAAAACAAAAACAACCAATAACAGAAACCCATAGTTAAGTCTAGGCTAGTCAGTGCCGTCTTTTAACGGGCTTCGTGGGGGTGCTAATCCTTCCCCACGCGTACCCTATTCCCGAACCTTTAGGACTCTGGTTAGAAGACCATTTATTAGGTTTAGTGTTCCCTTTGCCAAGCTTAGGTTAATATTAGACTTAATAATCTGATAGGTGGCTAATCACACCTAGGTTAAAAAAAGATTAGTGGCGACTCCGTAGTTTAGTTTATCCTTTTAAGTCGTTCAGCGGTGGGGTTCGGGACCCCCGGACCCGGACTTTGCGACAGCGGCATACCTTGTATGGTTGATGAAGTTGTGACTTAAACTTAAAAGAAAATAACAAAAGTAAAAGGGAAAAAGGGAAACACTACAGAAAAACATTAAAATAGCGGCCTTTTTTTTTACATATAGCTATCCTAAATAGCGGCGTCTGATAAGGCGTCGCCAGAGGCGCCGTTATAAAAAATACCGTTATTTTGCGGCATCTTAGATTAAAACGCCGCTATTTAGAGGCGTTTACACGCCGTTTTACAATTTTTCTGAAAGCACTAAGTTTTTTTCAAAACTATATATAGCGGCATCTAGACGCCGCTATTTAGAGGCGTCTAGACGCCGCTATTTAGAGGCGTCTAGACGCCGCTATATGTAAGGGTCTTTTAAATATAGCGGCATTTCAGTACTCAAACGCCACTATTTCAAAATAATTCTTTAAAAAAAATAAATAAATTATCGGCTCATAGATATAATATAAAAAATTTTAATTTTTTACTTTAATAGTATTTTACATCCACCTAACAATTGTATGATCCATTCAATTATGACTAAAAAGGACCAAAAAAAATTTAAACTCGGATGAAACTTCCAGTCTTCTTTCCTATCAAATTGAGATAGAACTTGCTTCATAAAAAGAGTTGCTTGAAAGCATTAGTTTCATCAAGTGAGCCAGTATTAGAAGTATCTGAAATAGTCTTTTTGTACCTCTCAATTGTTGCTTTAAAACTGCAAATTAAATACATTGTTAATTACTACTACATATAAGTAATTCAAAGTTATAATATGTAAGCTTTGCCAGCAACACATATAAACATATTAAGATTGCCTTGGACCTTTATTCAATAGCTGGCTCATATAGTAAGATAAAATGGCCTGTAACGCAAAATGCATAGATCCCCTGGCACCATTTAGACTAAGCTGATGTTCCCACTCATTAATTCCTCCTGAAATGGCCTTTAACGCAAAATGCATAGATCCCCTGGCACCATTTGGAAGTGATCATCTCTGCTAGATGAGTGATGCAGATTGTTAGTAACCAAAAGAACATTTCTCCTTTTAAAGAGCATAAGGTACAGAGGTCTTGTAGCTTTCTAGCACTTGGCAACAACAAAAGTATCTAATTGAGGCTCAGGAACTGAAAATAAGATAAATTAATCATCAAAAACCAAGTCTATAAAACATTTAGTTTATGAGTTGTCTCTCTATGTCAAAATCACCAGAAGGAGATAGTCAACAAGCATGCACAAATGCCAAATACTTGAATTTTAAACAATTAAGAAAGAAAAGAACACAATAACTTAAACAATGACTAGCAAATAGACCAAAAAACAGCTTTTGTCAATACCAAAAGGAACAAGTTGCAAAGTAATGCATGCTTTGAAACGTTGGTACAGAGGCAATGCATAGATATTCAGCTGGAAAAATTGACTAAGGCTGGTTTGTATTCATTGTTTCTTCTATTTATCTGGGATGTCTTAATGTATATATATCTTTGCTAGAACAAATTGGAAGTACACGTTTGTTTCTAGATTTTTATCAAATAGTAACAAATAAAAGCTGACTAGGTGCGCTTATAAATTCTTAAAACACAATAGTCCTCATATAGCAGGGTGAAGGGTGCTAACAACTTGAATGATTTCCTGTTCTTTTCATAAAATCCAAGTGCTATTAATTTGAAAGCAAATATGCAAACGCAAAAGAAATTGATGCATTGATGTGAAGTGTTAGAGAAGGATTTTAGATTACCCATATCTCTGTATTAGACTAAGATGGACATCTTGAAGCCGTTGAAGATTTGCTCCTCTGGCCTGGCTGGATAACTAAAACAAACATCTCTCAAGTCTATGTCGACAAAACCCAGAATCAAATAAAACACATCAAACCCAAATCGTCTGTAGATTGAAGAAGATAACAAGGAAAGGTTAACAACGTAGAAATCCCAGATAAGTAACTTAGCGAGAATTCTTTAAAGCAAATCAACAACAAAAGATTTATGAACAAAACCCAGCAAATAAAAACCAGAATTTTCCCAATATCGCAACAAAACCCAGAATTTATGAACAAAACCTAGAACATAAAATTTCAAAATTGTCGATAGGAAGATCTAAGACCACCGCTGCTATCTCCGCCAAAAATTGTCTCGTTTCCTCTTATAATTCAACACCAAATAAAAAAGGGGATCTTTTCATGATTAAATAAAAGATGGGGGATTTTTCTAAAACCCTATACAGCGATAAGGGAAAGAGCAAGAGAAGGAGGGAAAGGAATAACAGAAGAAAGGTCAGAAAAAAGGAAACTGATTAATTTCAGAAGCTTCTTAATCTCTAGGGTTTAGGAATCGAAGAGAAGCGAAGCGAAGAGAAGGAAAGGAGAAGGAGAAAGGAAAAGGAAGACTTGTATGAAAATTTTCGAATGAGAGGACAAAAAAAGAGACTTGGTAGAATTTTAACTATCTGCTGGCTTTAATAGACACAACGACATCGTTTTGTAATTCTAATTATCCAATAACGGCATTTCAAATCCAAAACGCCACTAAATAAGGGTGTTTATAACAACAAACGCCGCTATTGTAAATATATTTCCCAAAATGTTTGACTAAACTTTGAAAGGCCATAACTTTTCGCTCGGTGCCCCGATTGGGGTGATTTTTTTTAAACCACCTAACTTTTCGAGAAGAACGTGCCCTGGCCCAAGTTTTCATCAAAAAAAGGCCGTTTACATAATTAATTTCTGATTTTTTTCCTCTTTTAAGGAGATTTGGAATTTTCGATCCAATCGATACATGTACTAGTCTATGTATTAATCAATTTTCATTCTCTAAATACATTGTTATTTCAATATAGACTATCATGATAGGAGACACTTAGTGAAAAGCTATCATATTAGTCTCTGGCCTTAAGCTATAATAAAAATATCTTAACATTTGTTATCACAAGGTTAACGTTAGAAGGTTTGGTGGGAGTAGATAAGTTAGATATGGTTTTCACGATTTCGAGTGCTACCATCTCCGAAAAAATTAAATACGGCGGCGTTTTGAACCACAGACGCCACCATTTAGCGGCGTCTGGGCCTTAAGATGCCTCTATTTAGCGGCGTCTAGGGTCAAGACGCCACTATTTTTAGGCTTCAATTTTAGGTTTTTTTTGCATTTCTCCGAAAAGATTAAATATGGCGGTGTTTCGAACTTCAGACACCACAATTTAGCGGCATTTAGGGTCAAGACGCCGCTATTTTTTAGACTTCATTTTTACTCAAATTAGTTTTCTCTGAAAGAATTAAATATGACGGCTTTTTGTACTTCAGATGCCACCATTTAGCGGCGTCTTTTGCCAAGACGCCGCTATTTTCAATTTTAGAGAATAAAATGGCGGCGTTTGAATAGACACCGCTAAATAAACGCCCCTATCTTAGCCTTTTTTTGTAGTAAAAGGGAAAAACTTAATTGTCTTATTGATGGAAAAATAAAAACATGCTTAAAATAAATAACTACTACCGAAGTGCATAAAAATAAAACTAAAATTTCTAAGATCTAAGTTCAATCAATAGGCTCATCAATAGCCTTCTCCATAAGCTCAACAAACTCCTCCAAGCTTTGGACAATGCCATTGAGTTCCTCTTGATCTTGATGAAAACACGATGAGTGGTTGACTCCTTTCGTTCCTCCTCTTGCTCAACTTCCTCTTCATCATCGTTGGACTTACAATTGAGGTCTAAACTTGGGTTAGATTTAGAAGAAATTGAAACAAAAGACTTATCTTTTACCTCGTCAACCTTGGGAAGGTAATTCTCCTAGGGCATAGGCGGTGAAGCTCCTCTCTCAAACCTACACAAAGCAGCAACAAATGGTGGTTTTCACATGATTGTGGTGAGAGGAAGATGCAGCATAGGGGTTGTATGGGGCATAGCGGCAAGGCATAGGTGGAGGGCGATATGGCTTGCTTCTATAGCCATCAATGCGCGACATATTGCTCTATGGTGCTGGCCTTGCTCCCATCCATTGCTTGAATCTCCTTGAAGGTCCTCTTGGGTGGTGGTAGTGAGGTTGTCCAAAGCGAGGTTTTTCATGAGGGAAAAACTTAGTGTTTGGCATGCCATCATCATCAATTTCGGCATTCTCCCTCTTCACTTGCTCCTTATATGTAGCCTTGACCTTTTTCCACATGACTTGAGAGGTCATTCGAGCTTTGAAACTAGGTTTGGAAGCTACATCATCGGCGGGAAGGTTGTCTACCATGGCTAAGATCTCACGGCAATCCTCCCTTGTGAATCGGCCTTCAAAGTTTCCATCATACAAGCTCCCATAATCCTTGAATTGAGCTCTCAAAGCCTCAAATTGTTCTTCAAAATCAGTCATGATGCTATGTGTTTGTGATCGAGCCAAAATTATGCATATTTTTATAGCTATTTTTCTATGCTTTTTGCCACTTTTATATGCATTTTTATCCTATTTTGTAAGTATTTGGGTTTTTAGTCTTGGTGAGATATGAAATTGAGAATTTGCTTATTTTCACTATTTTTGGAGCTATTTTGATGACTTTTTACACAAATTTTAGCAATGTAATTTTGAGTATAGATTTGGAGATGCAAAGTTCGTGTTTGAAGATTTCTTGAAGATAATTTGAAGACTTCAAGATCATTGAAGAATTATTTCAAGAAGCAAGAATTGAAGATTGGAGCTTAAATTGCAAAGGATTGAAAACAAGCACAGAAGAAGCCCGGAAGTTAAGGATTTTTGGATATTTTATATGGGATAATACTCAGCCCATATAAGCCCATAATTGGAGTTGAAATCCCAATTTATGTGGCATATGTCCAAGGAAATATCTGAATCCCGTAATTTCCCGCATCTAGTCCGATTTGGAGTAGGAATCAGTGCAGTCTCGGTAGAAAAGCCATAACTTTCTGCTCAGATGTTCGTTTTAGGCCCATGAGTAGCCGTTAGAAAGCTAACTCCGAGATCTACAACTTTCCTTTGATGTCTAAAGCCCCGTTCTGCCGTTCTCAAGCCCAAATCTGCTGTTGAAGTTTCTGCAGAAATCCAGGAAATTTCAGAATCCTATTTTGACTTGGATTCTACTCTAGGAAGACTTTTAATCCAACTTGGAGACCAAATCAGCCCCAAAACCGTCCTAGAGCCTTTTCCTAAGTCTAATAGGAATCCTTGGGTTATTTCTCCACTATAAATAGTCACCTTGGGTCTATATTTTTATGTGTAATTTTTATTCTCATAAGATATATTGTTAAGTTGAAGATTTGGAGGAGAAAGCCCTAGGAGCCGCCGCCCCCTTCTCTTCTTTGTCCATAGATAAGTTTTCTTCTTCTTATTTGTGGATGCTCACTCAATTCATGAGTGAGTAATCCTTTTCTTTTCTCCAATGTAGAATTTAATTGATCTCTTGACCTATTCCATGATGAGATTTTGTGCTTATATATGAGAATTTATTTGGGTATTTCTTGAAATCTCTGTATGAATTCTATGTTGCTTGTTTTGATTGATGGGGTCGACACTATCATGATAGATTGAGTTAGCATTAGCTAGATTAAGTTGAGAAGTGACCCTCCAGCTTAATTTTATGTAGCAATTGGATGAGAACTGACCCTCCATCCAAGAGAGAAAAGAATCAATGGGCGAGAAATTTCTCATTGTGCTTGTTATTAAATTACTTGTTCTTCATGCTTTGTTCCTAAGTGATCTTTAGACCCTGAAAAAGTAATTAATTGCTGAAAGAATAAAAGGGATAGGTTGACTTTGATCGGTAATCTAATCTAATTAAGGTAGTTTAGGATTTAAATCCGACAGGCTATTCAAGGTTCTCATAATTATTAGATATCAATGATCCATGTTATTTTTGTCAAGAGGGAGATTAATTTTATGTTGGAGGTTTCTATTTAATTGTTTTCTCATAATATTCACTGCCTTTTAATTAACTGTTTTCTTTAATTTTCTTGATTGTTCTCTTAGTTAATTTTATTGTTTGTTATATTTAATTTTAAACTCTTCTTATTATTGTGTTTTGTTTTAAGAAAAGGAAATACCGATCTCTCTGTGGGTTTGACCCCTACTTGCCCTAGCTATTCTTAGTTAGTAATTGTTGGGATATTTATTTTTATGATTGCTGACGACCGATCATAAATTTTGGCGCCGTCGCCGGGGAGATTGTGTTTAATTTTCTTTTTCTCTTATTTTATTTTCTATTAGATTTGCACTTGATCATCTTTGTTTTGCAGAAAAGATCCAATGGAGCAATCACATACGTTACGAGAGATAAATTTCAACTGTGGATTCCCACCCTTTTGTATTGACTATCCAGCTATAGATATGTCTTACAAATTGAAGCCAGGAGTAATCCGTATGTTGCCGATTTTCCAAGAAGAATATCATGAGAATCCTCACGAACATCTGCAAGGTTTCTTTCTGAAGTGTGCTACAATCACTGGGATGCCTGAAGAGGACGTGAAACTTTGAACTTGTCCTTTGACATTAGAAGGAAAAGCAAGAGTCTGGTTCTTAAGACTACCACCAAAGTCCATAAAATCTTGGAAGGAGATGGAAACAGTATTTTTGAACAAATACTTTCCGGAAGCTAAGCGTGCTGAAAAATGGCATCAATACTGGGAGAGATACAACAAGATCTGCGCAAGTTGCCCCTACCACAACACTTTTATGATGGGCTTATCAATGAGGATCGCACCTATGTCAACACTGCTAGTGGAGGAGGCCTTACATTCAAAACTGCTGAAGAAGCAAGGAAGCTGCTCAACACTATGGTGGAGAATATACATCAATTTGGTACAACCAATGAAGCAGACGTAACAAAGGAGTCAGAGATATCAGAAATTCGCAAGGAGTTGAAGGAATTCGTAAATGAAATATCCTCATTAACTACTCAATGTGGAAATTTAGCAACGATGTTTGCAAATTTCATGAACATCCAGTCACAAGCCTCTGCTCAAATTCCCCCATATGTGCTGAAGGACATATGAGAGGAAACACACAAGGATGTGGAGTCAATGCAATTGAAGAAATTCAACATCAATATCCACAAGAGATGAAATTGTCTGATATTCCATCCTCACCTGCGATATCTTCACCTCCAGCACCTGTTTTCCCTAATACACCATCACCAATTGATGTATTCGATGAGCCAATACAAGGAGATATGGAGACTTCAACCGAGATCAAGAACGACTTACCTGCCGCAACAAACAATGAACATCAACAATCAGAAGAAGAATGGATGGAGGAGATGCAAACTAAGTATGATCCACTACCATTCCCTCAAAGGTTTGCTCAACAACTCAATTTACTCCGAGAATTAGAGGTAAACATTCCTCTAGTTGATGAAAAAGTCAAAGTACCCATGTATGCTTCTTTCCTCAGAGAATTATGCAATAATAAGAATAAGTATGCTGAAAAATATGCCTGCATGGATGAGAATATATATGCTGCATATCAGAGGAAATTGCGTCATAAGTGCCATAACTTAGGTTCCTTTTCTATCCCTTGCAATATAGGAAGGAATGAGGTAGGCTATGCCATGTGTGAATATGGATTTTTAATTAATATCATGTCGTATTCTATCTATAAGCAATTAAAAATAGAACCTCTGCTTGAAACTAATCTTACTATCCAATTTACTGATAGAACTAACCATAAACCTGAAGGTTTAGTTGAGAATGTTTTAGTGCAGATAGGAGATTTTGTTTTTCCTGCAGATTTCTATGTCCTGAAGATGAGTGAAGATGACATTCATCTACCTCAATTACCACTGCTGTTAGGAAGAATGTTTCTGATCGCAGCAAGGATGAAATTCGAAGCACAAGATGGAACAATCAGTATGGAATTCGATGGGAAGCCGATTGTATTCAACATAAATGAAGTCATGAAAGCTCCTGCCGAAATCCATTCTATTTTTTCTATTGACACAATTGGTACTTACTCCGAAGAAGTACAAGCACTCAACCAAGAAGATGAACTTGAAGTGATACTCACGAAAAGTTTACATCAAAAAGATGTCCAGGAAGCAGAAATTCAGATTCCAGAAGAAGTAGCAGAAATTGTCAAAGAATTATAGTTAAATAAAGAGGTGGAGTCGATTTCTTACATCAACCTGGAGCCAACACCCAAGCCATTACCATCTATCATTCAACCTTCAGAAGTCAAGCTGAAACCACTTCCTGAAGGCCTGAAGTATGTTTTCCTGGGAGATAACGATACCCTGCCTGTTGTTATTTCAAGTAAACTAAATGATTTACAAGAAGAACAACTAATCAGAGTTTTGAAGGAATATAAGGAAGCCATTGGATGGACTGTAGCTGATATCAAAGGAATAAGTCCTATTGTATGCATGCCTAGGATTCGACTTGAAGATGATGCAGTAGTAGTTCGACAGCCACAAAGAAGACTAAATCCAAATCTTGCTGAAGTTGTCAAAGATGAAGTTCTCAAATTACTTGGAGCTGGTCTCATTTATGCTATATCAGATAGTAAATGGGTCAGTCCAGTCCAAGTAGTTCCAAAGAAGTCTGGATTTACTGTCGTAGAAAACAAGGAAGGAGAGCTAGTTCCTCAAAGACTACAGAATGGATCACTTTCCATTGACTATAGGAAGCTGAACGCTGCCACAAGGAAGGATCACTTTCCGCTACCATTCATTGATAAGATGTTGGAAAGATTAGCTTGCAAGGCCTACTACTGTTTTCTGGATGGGTACTCTGGATACTTTCAGATTCCAATCGCACCTGAAAATCAAGAGAAGACCACTTTTGCATGCCCTTTTGGTACGTATGCCTATACAAGAATGCCTTTTGGTTTATGCAATGCACCTGCAACTTTTCAAAGGTGTATGATGAGCATCTTTCAAGATTATGTGGGAGATAAGATGGAAGTTTTCATGGACGATTTCAAAGTCTATTGAGATAACTTCAATCAATGCCTCAAAAATCTAGAATTCATCTTGAAAAGTTGTGTTGAAACCAAATTGGTATTGAATGCCGAAAAATGCCACTTTATGGTAGAACAAGGCATTCTTCTAGGCCATGTAGTCTCCAAAGAAGGGATGCAAGTCGATAAAGCCAAAGTTGACGTTGTACAGAACCTGCCATATCCGACATGTGTCAAAGATATCCGTTCATTCTTAGGCCATGCTGGATTTTACCGAAGATTTATCAAGGATTTCTCCAAAATCTCAGCACCCATGTGTAGATTACTTTAGAAGGATGTAGAGTTCGAGTTTGGAGATTATTGTAGAGAAGCATTTGACAAATTGAAGACTGCCTTCACCACCACTCCAATTGTGAAGCCACCTGAATGGAAACTACCGTTCGAGATCATGTGTGATGCAAGTGACGTAGCTATTGGAGCTGTTCTAGGTCAGAGAGTCAAAAAAGTACCTCATGTTATCTATTATGCCTCAAGAACCCTAGATTCTGCTCAGAAGAACTACACTACCACAGAAAAAGAGATGTTTGCCGTTGTCTTTGGTCTGGAGAAGTTTCGACCATATATTCTAGGATCGAAGGTGATAATCTACTCCGATCATGTTGCATTGAGATATCTAATGACAAAGAAAGAAGCGAAAGCTAGGCTTATGTGATGGTTTTTGTTATTCCAAGAATTTGATATCGAAAAAAGAGACAAGAAAGGAGCCGAAAATGTTGTTGCCGATCACCTAAGTAGAATTGAAGGCAAGGAGGAGGGAATCACAATCAATGAAGCATTGCCCTTTGAAGAATTGTTTGTCGTTTCTCAACTTCCCTGGTATGCCAATATTGTCAATTACTTAGTTGCTCGTCGCCTACCTTCAGATCTTAGCAGAGGACAAAAATTGAAGATCATAAGTGATGCCAAGTACTATCTATGGGATGATCCGTACTTATGGAGGCAAGGATCCGATCAAGTTATGAGAAGATGTATTCCCGATAATGAAACTCAATCCGTTTTGAAGTTTTACCACGGTGATGATTGTGGAGGCCACTTTGGACACAAGAAAACCGCAAGAAAGATCTTGGAATGTGGATTTTATTGGCCTACACTCTTCAAAGATTCTTATGAATATTGCAAAGTTTGTCCACAATGTCAAAAAGTTAGAGGCATATCGAAAAGAAATCAAATGATTCAATCACCTATATTCTTTGCTGAAGTCTTCGATGTATGGGGAATTGATTTCATGGGACCTTTTCCTCCATCAGATAAGAAGTATTACATTCTTCTAGCTGTGGACTATGTTTCCAAATGGGTTGAAGCAATTGCTACGGAGAAAGATGATGCTAGGATAGTAGTCAAATCTTGAAGAATAATATTTTTCATCGATTTGGAATACCAAGATACCTCATCAGTGATCGTGGAACTCACTTTTGTAACAAGATTGTGCAAGCACTAGTTGAAAAATATGGAGTACACCATAGGGTATCTACTTCATGTCATCCTCAAACTAGTGGTCAAGCCGAGATCTCTAACCGTCGAGTGAAGCTAATTTTGGAGAAAACAGTCAATGTTCAAAAAAAAGATTGGAGTATGCGACTAGAAGATGCTTTATGGGCTTATCGTACAGCTTATAAGACACCTCTAGGTATGTCCCCATACAGAATTGTGTTTGGAAAACCATGTCATTTACCTGTGGAATTAGAACACAAAGCATGGTGGGCAGTTATGCAATGCAATTTAAACTTTGACAAAGCTGGAATTCAAAGGATGTTACAATTGCAAGAGCTTGAAGAAATAAGGAATGAAGCATATGAGAATTCAAGAATTTACAAGGAAAAAACCAAAGCTCTGCATGATCAGAGAATATTAAGGAGAACATTCCATGAAGGTCAGAAAGTTTTGTTATTTACAAGCTCAATTAAGCACCATGGAAAGTTAAGATCAAAATGGGGAGGTCCTTTTGAGGTAGTACAAGTTTACCCCAATGGATCCGTGGAAATCATTAATCTAGTTAATGAGAATCACTTTAAAGTTAATGGACAAAGACTCAAGCCTTACTTCGAGCCATTGAAAATAGCGTTGATTGAAGAAATTGAGTTGGAGGATCCCATTTATCTTCCAATTTGAAGTCGAAGAAAGCAAGAGTCAAGCTAATGACTTTAAACAAGCGCTTTTTTGGAGGCAACCCAATTTTAATTTTTAGTTTTTATTTTTAAGGTTTTATGACTTTTTATCCAAGGAGTAAGAAGTACCAAGTCATAGACCATGCATTACCGGTAGTAACCCGGATAGTTAGCATGCATGGCCGGTTATGGCTTGGCCATGCCGCACCACACCAAGCCTTGACCCGGCCATGGCCCGGCAATGCCGCACCATCGCTAGGCCAAGCTCGGCACCGGTTCAAGCCAACTCTAGCAGGCCAGCACCGGACATAGATCGGCAGCACCCTAAGTCACTGCTCGACCATGCCCTCCATGTCGCGCCAGCACCGGACCGCACCCTAGCCCGCACGAACCCAGCCACAGCCGGCCAAGCCTGAGACACCACCAGCATGCCGTAGCCGGTACCACTAGGCCAGGAATGAGCACCAGCCCGGTTAGCATCCGGCTATTGCTCGGCCTCGACCCGCGCCACCTCCAGCCATGTCCTGGCCACACTAGGATAAGGCCACGCCAAGCTCGGACTTAAGAGGAAAATGCCATGCAAGTGCCGTGCCATTCCCATTCAAAGTGTATTAGGATTTTAATTTCCTATCTTGACTAGGAAATTGAGTTCCTAATTGCTTTTCCATTGCAATCCTTTTCGATATAGGTAATGTACTCCTAATCAAGGTATGTTTCTTACTTTTTACTCTAACTAAAACCTCTTAGGATTAGAACTTGATCACTATATAAAGGCACTATATCCTTCCTCTTTATTCATCAAACACAAGAAGCAATATTAGAGAGCTTAAAATTTCAGTTAGAAGAAATTATTGGGAAGAGAAGTCGACTAAAGCAAAGTCGATTGGAGGAAGCAAATCGACAAGGCTAGAAGCAAGTCAATTAGTTGTAGAAGCAAGATCGATTCCCTTCAATCTAAGAAGCAATTTCGATTTCTCCTACTTACTTTTAAGATGCCGATGATGCTAGCAACTACTACCATGGATTTTGAAGTTCAATTCAAGAAGTTTAAGAGCCAATTTTATTGAATTAGAGCTTCTCAATTCGGTCCAAAATTTCATGGAAGTTTTCTTCGCCAAGATTTCCATGAACTCTTGAGTATGATATCATTGCTACCTCAGGATGAAATTGAGTCTAAGCCCGGTTTCAAAGCTAGGATGATTTATCAATTTCTTTGGGACAAAGATAACAAGTCACATGAAGCTGTTATAAGATCAAAGGAAAGAGCTGAGAAGGAATTTGAAAAGCGTTTCCATCCCTATGGAAATCGATTTTCCCAACCAAGGAATTTCAATGGAAGAATTAGACCTCAAGCTGCACCTTGGAGCAAGCCTTTCCCTATGCCAAGGATTGATGGGTATCACACCAAGCCCTATAGGCCACCCTATAGACCTTCTATTCGATGTGTCCCTTTTCCTCAATGGTTTCATGATCCTTATTGTGCTTCTTCATCTAATCAACCAAGGGTCGCACCTGTTGCTACTGTTTTTACCTTGGAAGAATTGAAAGATAAGTCTTCAACTCCAATTGGACCAAGAGATCCGTTGCATGAAGAAGGTCAAGGTGAAGATGATATTATAATTATTGCTTCTGCTTCTGAATCAAGTGATACTTCAAGTGATGAGAATATGGAAGGAGAAGAGGAGGTGAATCAAGAGAAGGAAAATAAGGAAGAATTTCATCCTTTTCTCGCTCAATTTAAGGATTTAAGTGATCAAGTTGCCAGCCTAAGAGAGGATTTTGATAGTATAATTGGGAATTTGGAAAACCTCTTCAATTTATTGGAGAAGGCTATTCCTAAACCAATTTAGGTTTAGAATTAGTTTTTTAATTTAAATTTATGTTTTCTAGATTTCGGGTTTTATTTTTAAGCATCTTAGGTTTGGTTATTTAGTTTATGCTTTATTTTTAATTTTCTAAGTTATCCTATGTCTTTATTTTTCAAGTTTCGTTAATAAACTATCTAGTTTTATTTTCCTATCACTTTAATTTTTATTATCTTTTTGTTTGAGTAATTCTCTTCATCAAAGCCGCCCAGGTATGTTTCATGAACCTTAACTTTTTAATTTTTGTAAGTTATTTCATATGCTTTGATTTTATGATTGCTTTTACATTGAGGGCAATGTAAATTTTAAGTGGGGGGGGGGGTGAATAATTGATAGGGTTATTGCTTTAGAATTGAGTCATATGATAGTATTTGCATGAGAATCTAGGATAGGATTTGGATTTTATTTTTTTTTAGATTGCTCATATTCATATTTTTCCAAATTCTGCAAAAAATTTCAAAAAAATTGATTTTTGAAGTATAAGGATTGATGATTTTTCAAACTATTTGATTTTTCAAGCATATATTGAATGATTGATTTAATTATGATTGATGAATGCTTCGAATTTTTAATGATGCTTTAATTCTTCGATTAATTTATAGTAAGAAGTTTTGATTTCTTAGAATTAGATATAATTGAAATTTGTGATATGATCTTATTCATTCATTACTTTTATGATTATTTATTTCAAGAACTTGTGTTGAATTTTGATTGAAGTTACAATTAAGAAAGCATGTTATAGATTTGTCAAGAATAAGTGTGGGGGACTATCTATATAAAGGGTAATTAAAAAAAATGTTTTCATAAAGAAGTGATTTCATGTAAGAGGAGAAGAGATATTCTCTGTTAAACATATCCATTGTTGTCACTCTTCTCTTTAACAAAAGGAGTTAGTAACCCTTGGGAAGAGGATAAGAGGCATGGATCAACAGAAATATTGTCCCTCTTTAATTATAGAAGGAGTCCTTCTAGACTGCTAGTAGCCTCAAAATAAAAATAAAGGGAGTTAGTAACCCCTAAACATGAACACTTCAGAGGTTAGTAGCCTCAGTTTTTTAAAATCAATTACCCTTGAAAAATTATTATAACCCACATGAACCCTTGATTTATTTATGATATTGTAAACTTTTGAGTAATGAAAAGAAAGATGAAGATGCAAGCCTTTAGAGAGAAGTAATTCTAGAAGTAAAAGATTGTAAGTGATTAGAGCTACTTTGATTATGGCTACTTAAGAATGATAATGATTGCTATTGATTGACCTTTGGATTAAGTATTATTGATGTTCTTTGCTATTTTGATTCCATGATTAAATTGATTCTTTGATATATGAATGAAGTCAGATTGATCTTTTGAAAAATTGATTTTTGGTTAAACTTACATTAATTTTGCTAAGGGACTAGCAAAGACTTCAAGTGTGAGGGAAAATATGATCGAGCCAAAATTATGCATATTTTTATAGCTATTTTTTTATGCTTTTTGCCACTTTTATATGCATTTTTATCCTATTTTGTAAGTATTTGTGTTTTTAGTCTTAGTGAGATATGAAATTGAGAATTTGCTTATTTTCACTATTTTTGGAGCTATTTTGATGACTTTTTACACAAATATTAGCAAAGTAATTTTGAGTATAGATTTGGAGATGCAAAGTTCGTATTTGAACTTGAAGATAATTTGAAGACTTGAAGATCATTGAAGAATTATTTAAAGAAGCAAGAATTGAAGATTGGAGCTTAAATTGCAAAGGATTGAAGACAAGCCCAGAAGAAGCCCGAAAGTTAAGGATTTTTGGATATTTTATATGGATAATACTCAACTCATATAAGCCTATAATTGGAGTTGAAATCCCAATTTATGTGGCCTATGTCCAAGGAAATATCTAAATCCCGTAATTTCCCGCATCTAGTTCGATTTGGAGTAGGAATCAGCACAGTCTCGGTAGAAAAGCCATAACTTTCTGTTCAGATGTCCGTTTTAGGCCCATGAGTAGCCGTTGGAAAGCTAACTCCGAGATCTACAACTTTCCTTTGAAGTCAAAAGCCCAGTTCTGCCGTTTTTAAGCCCGAATCTGCTGTTGAAGTTTCTGCAGAAATCCAGAAAATTCCAGAATCCTATTTTGACTTAGATTCTACTCTAGGAACTACAATTCTTATTTTCCTCAATTCAAATATGTAAATTCAATCATCAATTAGAATTCACACATTAGAACATACAAAGTTTGAGTATACTTCCCTTGCCTCGGTGTTGCTTAGGTCTTAGAATCCTACAAAATTAGAAACACAAAGTGCAAAAATTAAAAAGTTAGTAATTAACTAAATTAAATTGGGTTGCCTCCCAATAAGCGCTTGTTTAAAGTCATTAGCTTGACTTCCCTAATGTTATTCTTCAGAGGGAAGGTAAATTGGATCTTCCAAGTTGATTTCCTCGATCCAACATGATTGCTCTCGCTCTAAGAATGGTTTGAGGCGTTGTCCATTGACTTTGTATATCTTAGGATGGCCTGGTTTACGTATTTCAATGGCTCCACTTGGAAACACTTTGACAACTTCATAAGGTCCACGCCATCTTGATTGTAGCTTACCAGGGAACAACTTCAACTTGCTATAGTATAAAAGAACCTTTTGCCCTTCATAGAAATTCTTGTGTACAATCCCTCGATCATGAATTGCTTTGGTCTTTTCCTTGTAGATCCTCGAATTCTCATAGGCATCATTCCTAATGTCTTCGAGTTCTTGCAATTGAAGCTTCCTTTGTGAACCAGCTTGGTCAAAATTGAGATTGCATTGCTTGATTGCCCACCATGCCTTATGTTTCAATTCCACAGGTAAGTGACATGCTTTTCCAAACACAATTCTGTAAGGTGACATACCAATTGGTGTTTTGGAAGCAGTTCTATAAGCCCATAAAATATCATCTAATCGCAAGCTCCAATCCTTCCTGTTGACATTCACAGTCTTCTCGAGAATTTGTTTCACTTGATGATTAGGTACTTCAGCTTGACCACTAGTTTGAGGGTGATATAAAGTGGATATTTTTTGTGTCACTCCATACTTCTCTACCAATGATTGCACAAGTTTATTGCAAAAGTGAGTACCTTTGTCACTAATGAGGGCTCTTAGAATTCCAAATCGGTGGAGGATGTTGCTCTTCAAGAATTTTACCACGGTCTTTGCATCATCCTTTTCTGTAGAGATGGCTTCAACCACTTGGAGACATAATCCACAACTAACAAGATGTAATTTTTCTTACCAGATGAAGGAAATGGTCTCATGAAGTCTATTCCCCAAACATTAAATATCTCCACTACGAAGATTGGGTTTTGAATCATTTGGTGTCTCTTGGAAATGTTTCCCATCTTTTGGCATTTTGGGCATGTCTTACAAAAGTCATAAGAATCACGAAAAATTGTTGGCCAGTAGAATCCACTATCCAAAATCTTCCATGCTGTCTTCTTATGTCCAAAATGACCTCCACATGTGTAAGTATGCCAGAACTTCAAGACTAATTGAATATCTTCATCAGGGATGCAACGCCTTATAATTTGATCAGAACCATACCTCCATAGATGTGGATCATCTAAAGAGATAGTGTTTGGGAGGAGATTTGCGGAATTAAGCAACGCCATGGAGAAACAATGCATGAATATTGGGAACGTTTCAAGACACTTTGTGCGAGCTGCCCCAATCATCAAATCAATGAACAATTGTTGATCCAGTACTTCTACAAAGGATTACTACCGTTTGACAGATCTTCCATCGATTCTGCAAACGGAGGAGCTTTCATAGACAAAACTCTTGCCGAAGCTTGGACTTTAGTGGAAAACATGGCTACAAACACTCAACAATTTGGATCTCGAGAAGACTATTCAAGAGAAGGCCCTTGATCGGTCGTCAGCAATCATAAAAATAAATATCCCAACAATTACTAACTAAGAATAACTAGGGCAAGTAGGGGTCGAACCCACAGAGAGATCGGTATTCCTTTTTCTTTGAATAAAACAAATTAAATAAGAGATTTTCGAAGAAGAGTTTGAAATTAAATCTAACAAACAATAAAATTAACTAAGAAAACAATCAAGAAAATTAAAGTAAACAATTAATTAAAAAGCAGTGAATATTATTAGAAAACAATTAAATAGAAAACCCTCCAACATAGAATTAATCTCCCTCTTGACATAAGTAACATGGATCATGGATATCTAATAATTATGAAAACCTTTGATAGCTTGCTTGGAATTTAATCCTAATTACCAAATTAGATAAGATTTCCCTTTTGGGGCTTAAAACATCTCTATCATTCTCTTAGCAATCAATTTCCCTTTTGGGGCTTAAAAACTACTAAAAGAACAACGCATTAAGCACTAGTAATTAACAAGCACAACAAGCTATTTCTCGGTCATTGATTCTTATCTCTTTTGGAAGGAAGGGTTAGTTCTCCTCCAATTGCTACATACAATTAAATCTGAGGTTGTAATTCTAGACATAATTTAGCTAATGTTAACTTAATTCATCAAGGCAGTGTCGACTCCAACCCATCAAAACAAGAAACATAGGATTAAAACAGAGATTTAAGAAATACCCAAATAATTCTCATATATAAGCACAAAATCTTACCATGAAATTAGTCAAGATATCAATTAAATTCTACATTGGAGAAAAGAAAAGGATTACTCACTCATGAATTGAGTGAGCATCCACAAATAAGAAGAAGAGAACTTATCTATCGATGATGAAGAGAAGGGGGCGGCGGCTCCTAGGTTTTTCTCCTCCAAATCTTCAACTAAACAATATATCTTATGAGAATAAAAATTACATACAAAATCTAGACCTAAGGTGGCTATTTATAGTGGATGAACATGGTTAGGGCGGGTTAGGGCTGACTTAGACTCCAAGTTGGATTAGATGTCATCCTAGAGTAGAATCCAAGTCAAAGTAGGAGTAGAATCCTAGAGTAGATGTCATCCTAGGATTAGATGTCATCCTAGATTAGATGTCATCCTGAGCAATATCCCATATAACTTATCCAAAAATCCTTAACTTTCGGGCTTCTTCTAGGCTTGGCTTCAATCCTTTGCAAATTAAGCTTTAATCTTCAATTCTTGCTCCTTGAAATAATTCTTCAATGATCTTCAACTCTTCAAATTATCTTCAATAAATCTTCAAACACGAACTTCGAATCTCCAAATCTATACTCAAAATTACTTTGCTCTTACCTGTGTAAAAACTCATCAAAATAGCTCCAAAAGTAGTGAAATTAACAAATTCTCACTTTCACATCTCATAAAGACTCAAAACACAAATATCATCAAAATAAGGCAAATTAGAGCATAAATAGATCCAAAAACATACTAAAATAGCCATAAAAATAGGGTTGTTTTTGGCTCGATCATAATTTTCCCCACACTTGAACTTTGCTAATCCCTTAGCAAAAATCAATGTGTAAGTTAATCAAAAACAATTTTTTTAAAAGATCAATTTGAATTCACACATATATCAATGAATCAATTCAACCATGAAATCAAAATAACTAAGAACCATAACAATACTTAATCCAAAGATAAATGAACAACAAGCATTATCATTCTTAAGTAGCCATAATCAAAGTAGCTCAAATCACTCACCATCTTTACATCTATAATTACTTCTTCCTATAGGCTTGCATCTTCATCTATCTCTCCATCACTCAAAAGATTACATATCATAAATAAATCAAGGGTTCATGTGGGTTATAATAGTTTTTCAAGGGCAATTGATTTTAGAAAACTGAGGTTACTAACCTCTGAAGTGTTCATATTTAGGGGTTACTAACACCCTTTATTTTATATTGAGGCTACTAGCACTCTAGAGGGACAATATTTCTGCCATTCCATGCCTCTTATCATTTTCCCAAGGGTTACTAACTCCTTTTGTTTAAAGAGAAGAGCGACAACAATGGAATTTTTCAAATTTTTAAATTTTGAGGCAAAAGATATCTCTACTCCTCTTGCATGAAAGCACTTCTTTTAGAAAACAATTTTAATTACCCTTTATATAGATAGCCCCCCATGCTTATTCTTGACAAACTCATAGCATGCTTTCTTAATTGTAATTTCAATCAAGATTCATCACAAATTCTAGAAATAGATAATCATAAAAGCAATGAATGAATAAGATCATATCACAAACTTCAATTATACCTAATTCTAAGAAATCAAAACTTCTTGCTATAAATCAATCAATGAATAAAACATTATTAAAAATTATAAGCATTCATTAATCATAATCAAATCAATAATTCAATATATGCTTGAAAAATCAAATAATACTTTGAAAAATCATCAAATTTTATGCTTCAAAAATCAATTTTTTCGAAAATATTTTCAAATATTGGCGAATAAAAGATCAATAATTTTTCAAAAAATTGGGGAATAAAAGATCAATCCAAAAAACAGTCAAATTTTTATCCTAGGTTCTCATACAAATACTATCATATGACTAAATTATCAAGCAATAACCCTATCAAGTATTCACCCCCCCTCCCCCACACTTAAAATTCACATTGTCCTCAATGTAAAAGCAATCAAGAAATCAAAGCATGCAAAATAATGTACCAAAAAAAAGAGTTAAGGTTCATGAAACATACCTGGGTGGCTTTGATGAAGAGAATTGCTCAAAAAGACAATAAAAATTAAAGTGATAGGAAAATAAAACTAGATAGTTTATTAATGAAACTTTAAAACTAAGATAAAGGAAAATTAAAGATAAAGCATAGCAAAACCTCCTCTTCCCCTTCTTTATTCTCATCACAATCGGCATTGCTCTAGTCGACTTCTTCTCCTAAAAATTGCTTCTAGCCGAAACTTACTCTCCCAATATTACTACTTGTGTTTGATGTATAAAGAGGAGGGGTAGAGTACCTTTATATAGTGATCAAGTCCTAAGTCTAAGAGGTTTTAGTTAGAGTAAAAAGTAAGAAAACACACCTTGTTTAGGAGCACATTACCTATTTGGAAAAGGTGATTGTCGTGGAAAGCAATTAGGTACTTAATTTCCTAGTCAAAATAGGAAATCAAAATCCTAGTATACTTTGCATGGAGCGGCACGACACTTTCCTTGCATGTCGGACTTGGCGCGGCATCTCCTAGCATGGCCGGAACATGGCTTGGTGCGGCGTGGAGAATTGCCAAGAAGCGGCCTGGCTATGGTGCGGATTGTGCTGGTTGGTGCTGGTGAGGCATCCTGGGGATGGCCGGGCTAGGGCGTGTAGCATGGCCTGGCGGTACCGACTGCGGCATGCTGGTGGCGTCTCGGGCTGCTGCTGCTGCATGGCTCGGGCCAAGGCGCGGGACGTGGTCCGGTGCTGGCCTAGTGATGCTGTGGTAATGCCGAGCTATGGCTGGCCATGTTTGGTATGGTGCAAGGCATGGCCCGGCCATGCATACTAACCAAGCAACTGGTCATGCATGGTCTATGGCTCGGTACTTCTTACTCCTTGGATAATTTTTCTTCAATTTAATGAAGAAAATTTATAAAACCTGAAAACAAAAATTAAAATTAAAATTGGGTTGCCTCCCAACAAGCGCTTGTTTAAAGTCATTAGCTTGACTTCCTTTCTTCATATTTCAAGTTGGAAGATAGGTTGGGTCTTCCAACTCAATTTCTTCAATCAAAGCTATTGATAATGGCTCAAAGAAAGGTTTAAGTCTTTGCCCATTAACCTTAAATTGATTCTTGCTATCCGGATTGTAAATTTCCACAGATCCATTAGGATATACTTTTATCACTTCAAAAGGTCCATTCCATTTTGTCCTTAACTTTCCATGATGCTTAATTGTGCTATTGAACAACAAAACTTTCTGACCTTCATGGAATGATCTTCTCAATATCCTTTGATCATGTAGAGCTTTAGTCTTTTCTTTGGAAATTCTTGAATTTTCATAGGCTTCATTCCTTATTTCCTCAAGCTCTTGCAATTGCAGCATCCTTTGAATTCCAACTTTGTCAAAGTTAAGATTGCATTGCTTTACTGCCCACCAGGCTTTGTGTTCTATCTCCACAGGTAAATGGCATGGTTTTCCGAACACAATTCTATATGGAGACATACCTAGAGGTGTCTTATAAGCTGTAGATAAGCCCATAAAGCATCTCCTAATCGCATACTCCAATCTTTTCTTTGAACATTGACTGTTTTCTCCAGAATCAGCTTCACTTGACGATTGGATATTTTAGCTTGACCACTGGTTTGAGGATGATATGAAGTAGATACCTTATGTCGTACTCCATATTTTTCAATCAGTGCTTGCACGATCTTGTTACAAAAATGAGTACCTCGATCACTAATAGATATCTTGGTATTCCAAATCGATGAAGAATATTATTCTTCAAGAATTTAATCACTGTTCTTGCATCATCCTTTTCCGTAGCAATAGCTTCAACCCATAAACATAATCCACAGCTAGAAGAATGTAATACTTCCTATCTGATGGAGGAAAAGGTCCCATGAAGTCAATCCCCCATACATCGAAGACTTCAGCAACGAATATAGGTGATTGAATCATCTGGTTTCTTTTCGATATACTTCCAACTTTCTAACATTGTGGACAAGTCTTGCAAAGGTTGAATGAGTCCTTAAAAAGTGTAGGCCAATAAAATCCACAATCCAAGATCTTTCTTGCGGTCTTCTTGTGTCCAAAGTGGCCTCCACATTCATCACTGTGGAAGAACTTTAAAACTGATTGAACCTCATTTTTTGGAATGCATCTTCTCATGACTTGATCAGATCCTTGCCTCCATAAGTACGGATCATCCCATAGGTAATACTTGGCATTACTTATGATCTTCAACTTTTGTCCCTTGCTAAGATCTGGGGGAAGGCGACGAACAACCAAGTAATTGACAATATCAGCATACCAGGGAAGTTGAGAAACGGCAAACAGGTCTTCAAAGGGTAGTGCTTCATTGATTGCAATTTCTTCCTCTTTTCCTTCAATTCTACTTAGGTGGTCGGCAAAAACATTCTCAGCTCCTTTCTGGTCTCTTATTTCGATATCAAACTCTTGAAATAACAAAAGCCATCGCATAAGCCTAGCTTTTGCTTCTTTCTTTGACATAAGATATCTCAATGCAGCATGATCGGAGTAGATTATCACCTTAGATCCTAGAATATATGGTCAAAACTTCTCCAAAGCAAACACAATGGCAAGCATCTCTTCTTCTGTTGTGGTGTAGTTCTTCTGAGCAGCATTTAGAGTTCTTGAAGCGTAATAGATAACATGTGGTACTTTGTCAACTCTCTAACCTAGAACAGCTCCAATAGCAACGTCACTTGCATCACACATGATCTCGAACGGTAGTTTCCAATCAGGTGGCTTCACAATTGGAGTGGTGGTGAGGGCAGTCTTCAATTTGTCAAATACTTTCTTGCAATCGTCTCCAAACTCGAACTCTACATCTTTCTGAAGTAATCTACACATTGGTGCTGAGATCTTTGAGAAATCCTTGATAAATCTTCTATAGAATCCAGCATGGCCTAAGAATGAACGGATATCTTTGACACATGTTGGAGAAGGCAGGTTCTGTACAACATCAACCTTGGCTTTGTCGACTTGCATCCCTTCTTTAGATACTACATGGCCTAGAACAATGCCTTGTTCTACCATGAAGTGGCATTTTTCGGCATTCAATACCAATTTGGTTTCAACACACCTTTTCAAGATGAGTTCTAGATTATTAAGGCAATGATTGAAGCTATCTCCATAGACTGTGAAATCGTCCATGAATACTTCCATCTTATCCCCCACATAATCTTGAAAGATGCTCATCATACACCTTTGAAAAGTTGCAGGTGCATTGCATAAACCGAAAGGCATTCTTGTGTAGGCATACGTACCAAAAGGACATGTACAGGTGGTCTTCTCTTGATCTTCCGGTGCAATTGGAATCTGGAAATATCCTGAATACCCATCCAGAAAACAGTAGTAGGACTTGCAGGCTAATCTTTCCAACATCTGGTCTATGAACGGCAGTGGAAAGTGGTCCTTCCTTGTGGCAGAGTTCAGCTTTCTGTAGTCGATGCATACTCTCCATCCATTCTGCAGTCTTTGAGGAACGAGCTCTCCTTCCTTGTTTTCTACAACGGTGAATCCAGACTTCTTCGGAACTACTTGGACAAGTCTGACCCATTTACTATCTGATATGGCATAAATGAGACCAGCTCCAAGTAATTTGAGAACTTCATCTTTGACAACTTCAGCAAGATTTGGATTTAATCTTCTTTATGGTTGTCGAACGGCTACTGCGTCATCTTCAAGTCGAATCCTATGCATACATACAGTAGGACTTATTCCTTTGATATCAGCTACAGTCCATCAAATTGCTTCCTTGTATTCTTTCAAAACTCTTATTAGTTGTTCTTCTTGTAAATCATTCAATTTACTCGAAATAACAACAGGCAGGGTCACTTTGTCTCCAAGGAAAACATGCTTCAGGCCTTCAGGAAGTGGTTTCAACTTGACTTCAGGTGGTTGAATGATAGACGGCAACGGCTTAGGTGTTGGCTCCAAGTTGATGTAAGATACTGTCTCCATCTCTTCTTCTGTCGATCCCAAATCTTTAACAGCTTCTGCTACCTCTTCTGGCACCTCGATTTCTGCTTCCTCGATTTCTTCTTGTTGTAAACTCTTAGTAAGTACAGTTTCAAGTTTGTCCTCTTGATTGAATGCTTGTACTTGCTCAGAGCAGGCATCAATTGCGTCAATGGAAAAGATGGAATGGATCTCAGCAGGAGCTTTCATGGCTTCATTAATGTTGAATGTAATTAGCTTTCCATCAAATTCCATGCTGATTGTTCCATCTTATGCTTCAAACTTCATCCTTGCTAATGTTAGAAACGGTCTTCGTAACAGCAGCGGCAATTGAGGTAGATGAAGGTCTTCTTCACTCATCTTCAGAACATAGAAATCTGCAGGAAAAGCAAAATCTCCTATTTGCACTAAAACATTCTCAACTAAACCCTCAGGTTTATGGTTAGTTCTATCAGCAAATTGAATAATGAGATCAGTTTCAAGCAGAGATTCTATTCCCAATTGCTTATAGATAGAATAAGGCATGATATTAATTAAAGATCCATATTTACACATGGCATTGTCTACCTTATTCATCCCTATTTCACAAGGAATAGAGAAAGATCCTAAGTCATAGCATTTATGTCGCAACTTCCTTTGGTATGCAGTAGATATATTTTCGTTCATGCAAACATATTTCTCAGCATGATTTCTTTTATTGATGCATAATTCTTTGAGGAAAGAAGCATACCATGGTACTTTGGCCATTTCATTAACCAAAGGAATATTTACCTCTAATTTCCGAAGTGAGTTAAGTTGTTGTGCAAACCTGTGAGGGAATGGTAGTGGATCATACTTAGCTCGCATCTCCTCCATCCATTCGTCTTCTGATTGAATTTGATCAGCTTTTGGTAAAGAAAGTGGATTCTCCTTTTTATGGTTGACTGAAATCTCCTCTTCACCTGGCAATTTGCCACTGATTACAGCCACTGGTGGCGGTATATCAGGGAAAATAGGTTCTACAGGTAATGATATTGCAGGTGGAAGTGGGATATCAGGTAGCTCGACCTTATTTGCATACCACTGTTGAGCTTCTCCAATGGCTTTTACTCCGTACTCTTTTTTGTTTCCGTTTATATGCCCTTCTGGAAGTGGTGTAAGATTTTGACAAAGCGTGTTCATCATATTTGTAAACATCTTCACTAAATCCCCTTGTTGAGCAGCCATCATTTTCATAGTTGCTTCAAGGTTGTTTAGTCGTTCATTTGCAGGTTCTGATGATTTGGATGAGACATCTCCATTAGTGGCATTAAACTGGTATACGTTTTCAGCCATCGTGTTGAGTAGCTTCCTTGCTTCCTCCGGTCTTTTCAGTGTAAAGCTTCCTCCGCTAGCAGCATCGACATAGGTTCGATCATCATGAAAAAGTCCATCATAAAAGTTCTGAATCAAGAGTGCTTCACTTAGGTTATGATAAGGACAATTTGCGCAGATCTCATTGTATCTCTCCTAGTATTGGTACCACTTCTCGCCACGTAGTTGTTGACAAGTAGTGATTTTTTTTCTGACATCTGCACGCTTTGTTTTTTCAGGGAAAAACTTGTTCAAAAATACTGCTTCCATTTTCTTCCAAGAATTTATGGATTTTGATGGCAGACTTATGAACCAGTTTCTCGCTTTTCCTTCTAATGTCAAAGGAAAAATTCGAAGTCTTGCTTCCTCTTGAGACATCCCAGTGATTGCAGCACAATTGATAAAGAAACTATGTAGATGCTCATGAGGGTTCTCATGAGATTCTCCTTGAAAAATAGGCATCATGCGGATTACTGTGGACGGCAATTTGCAAGTCATATCCAAAGTAGGATAATCAATGCAAAGCGGCGGCATCTCACTGTTGAAGTTCAGCTCCCGTAACGTTTGTGATTGCGCCATAAGGTCTTTTCTGCAAAACAAAGATGATCAAGTGCAAATCTAATAGAAAAAGAAAAAGGAAAAGAAAATAAAAAAACAATCTCCCCGGCAACGGGGCTAAAATTTATGATCGGTCGTCAGCAATCATAAAAATAAATATCCCAACAATTACTAACTAAAAATAACTAGGGCAAGTAGGGGTCAAACCCACAGAGAGATCAGTATTCCTTTTTCTTTGAATAAAACAAATTAAATAAGAAATTTTCGAAGAAGAGTTTGAAATTAAATCTAACAAACAATAAAATTAACTAAGAAAACAATCAAGAAAATTAAAGTAAACAATTAATTAAAAATCAGTGAATATTATTAGAAAACAATTAAATAGAAAACCCTCCAACATAGAATTAATCTCCCTTTTGACATAAGTATCATGGATCATGGATATCTAATAATTATGAAAACCTTGGATAGCTTGCTTGGAATTTAATCCTAATTACCAAATTAGATAAGATTTCCCTTTTGGGGCTTAAAACATCTCTATCATTCTCTTAGCAATCAATTTCCCTTTTGGGGCTTAAAAACTACTAAAAGAACAACGCATTAAGCACTAGTAATTAACAAGCACAACAAGCAATTTCTCGGTCATTGATTCTTATCTCTTTTGGAAGGAAGGGTTAGCTCTCCTCCAATTGCTACATACAATTAAATCTGAGGTTGTAATTCTAGACTTAATTTAGCTAATGTTAACCTAATTCATCAAGGCAGTGTCGACTCCAACCCATCAAAACAAGCAACATAGGATTAAAACAGAGATTTAAGAAATACCCAAATAATTCTCATATATAAGCACAAAATCTCACCATGAAATTAGTCAAGATATCAATTAAATTCTACATTGGAGAAAAAAAAGGATTACTCACTCATGAATTGATTGAGCATCCACAAATAAGAAGAAGAGAACTTATCTATCGATGATGAAGAGAAGGGGGCGGCGGCTTCTAGGTTTTTCTCCTCCAAATCTTCAACTAAACAATATATCTTATGAGAATAAAAATTACATACAAAATCTAGGCCTAAGGTGGCTATTTATAGTGGATGAACATGGTTAGGGCGGTTTAGGGCTGACTTAGACTCCAAGTTGGATTAGATGTCATCTTAGAGTAGAATCCAAGTCAAAGTAGAATTCTAGAATTTTCTGGATTTCTGCAGAAACTTCACAGGCAGATTTGGGCTTGAAAAAGGCAGAATTGGGCTTTGGACTTCAAAGGAAAGTTGTAGATCTCGGAATTAGCTTTGCAACGGCTACTCATGGGCTCAAAATGGACATCTGAGCAGAAAGTTATGGCCTTTCTACCGAGACTGCGCCAATTCCTACTCCAAATAGGACTAGATACGGAAAATTACGGGATTTGGATATTCCTTTGGATATTAAGCCCACAAATTGGGATTTTAACTCCAATTATAGGTTTATATGGGCTGAGCAATATCCCATATAACTTATCCAAAAATCCTTAACTTCCGGGCTTCTTCTAGGCTTGGCTTCAATCCTTTGCAAATTAAGCTCCAATCTTCATCTCTTGCTCCTTGAAATAATTCTTCAATGATCTTCAACTCTTCAAATTATCTTCAATAAATCTTCAAACACGAACTTCGAATCTCCAAATCTATACTCAAAATTACTTTGCTGTTATCTGTGTAAAAACTCATCAAAATAGCTCCAAAAGTAGTGAAATTAACAAATTCTCACTTTCACATCTCATAAAGACTCAAAACACAAATATCATCAAAATAAGGCAAATTAGAGCATAAATAGATCAAAAAACATAGTAAAATAGCCATAAAAATAGGGTTGTTTTTGGCTCAATCAGTCCTACAAGAAGGATCAATGAAGTTTCTACCTATTCCACCTCATTGGAGCAACAACTTCAAGAAACGAATCAACAAATCGCTATGCTCACTGATTTGTTCCATGCGAATTTTTCAAGTATGCCTAGGGTTTGTGGTATTTGTTCTCAAGGACACTATACTGATAAGTGCCCTACTTTGGAAGACAACAAGCAAGGAGTGAATGCCGTGGGAATACAAGGAGCTTATCAAAGAAAGCCTGAACCTTATTGGAGTCCTGAGCAACCGAGTCAACAATATGGGAATCAAGGTAATTTTCAAGGAAGGCCAATGAATTTCCAAAGACCTAATTTTCAATCTTCACAAGCTATTTCCATCGAGATGAAACAAATTAAAGAAGCTATGGAGATGATGAGGAAATAAATTAGTCAACTGGCTAGTGATATGAGTGATCTCAAGACATAAGGTCAACAAAGAATTCCATCGCAACCAAAGGTACCTCCTAGAGAGAATATCAGTGCAATTTCTTTAAGGTGTGGAAAAGAGTTGAATGAACCCTATCCAACCTTTACTGCACAACAACAAGAAAAAGGAGAGCCGAGCTACACCAAAGAAGATTTACAAGTGCCTGTCAAAGAAATCAAGATTGAAGATGAACCCAATAACAAAGAAGTTGCGCCGAACAAAGGAAAAGAAATTGAAGGTTCCAACAAGGAGAATGTCGCAATCAAGCCTAAGGATCAAACTGATTCCAACCTAATTCCTTTCCAATCAAGATTGAAGAAGTCAAAGAAAGAAGATGATGATCAAGATATTTTGGAGATACTTCGAAAAGTTGAGGTCAACATCCCATTTCTTGATGCCATTCAACAAATTCCAAATTATGCAAAGTTCCTCAAGCAACTTTGTACCAACAAGAAAAGATTACAATGTAAGGTAAGTGCTGGAGCTAATGTCTCTGTTGTGCTTCAAAAGAGTTTACCTCCTAAATGCAAAGATCCAGGTACGTTTTTTATTACTTGTTTTATTGGAAGAAGTATTATAGAGAATGCGATGCTTGATCTAGGTGCCTCTTTAAGTGTGATGCCTTATTCTTTTTACAAATCTTTAAATCTTGGTCCTTTGAAGAATACTGATGTTATTTGCAATTAGTTGACGGATCTTTGGTTTATCCCAAAGGTGTTTTAGAGAATATCTTAATCAAAGTTGAGCATCTGATTTTTCCTATCGACATATTCATTATGGATATGGAATATTCGAAAGATCAATGTCCTCTTTTATTAGGAAGACCTTTTCTAAAGACTTCTCATACCAAGATTGATGTATTCAATGGTTCATTGACCATGGAATTCGATGGTGAAGTCATCCACCCTAGAATTTCATCTCAAGTGCCTTTGAAATCTAACAATTTTGTTTATGTTATAAGTTCTAAGTGGGTTAAGAAAGGAGCCATTGAAGATTCTTCATCAACATCGCCTGTTCAAATTTCCAAAGGAAGACAACGAATTGCTGCTTTTCAACAACAAAAGGATGAGAATTTCTACCAAGCATGGGATAGATTTAAGATGCTATGCGCCAATTGCCCTCACCATGGCATACCACAACAACTTTTGATTACCTATTTCTATGAAGGATTAGGAGTAGATGATCAAATTCTTGTTGATAGCATCGACAATATTCCCTTGTTTGATAGAACTCCTGATGCCGTATATGAAGCATTGGAAGCCTTGTCTAAAGCAATTGAGCCCCCTAGCTTTAGAGAGAAGAAAGATCGAGCAAAAGAAGTCAAGAAGGAGCAAGAAGTCAACAACAAAGAAGTTCAACCATCCCTGAAGATCAACCGACCAAGCAATTCAACTGAGATGCAAGATATAGATCTTATACATAGAACTAAAGTTGGAAGCATTCTTCAACGCAAAGTGGTGAATTTCCAATTTTAGCAAAAGTTTAAGAAGCTATGTGCTGATAACCCTCAACATGGTTATGATCAAAGAAGATTGGCTCAACACTTATATCAAGGATTAAGAACTTCTGATCGATTGTTTGTCGACACTCTTATCTATATTCCCCTGTTCGATCATAGCACTGCTGAAATTTATGAGGTATTGAGAATTTTTCCCAGATCTTAACCAATACACCGAAGGAAGTTGTTCAAGGACTCAGCCCGGCCAAGCCTGTGCCGCACAAGTCAGTATGACCGGCTACAACCAGGCCAACACACGTCCAGATAGCACCAGCCCGTGCGATACCAGCCTCTACAAATCCCTAAACTAAAGATGTGGAGATAGTTTTGGAAGTATAGATAGATAGGAATCACCTAGCAAAAGAAGCAAGCGCAAGAACAGGAAGGCTGTGGCTGGCATTAGCCTACTATCGGCTCACTCGCTCCCAACTTCCTTACTTCATGACCGGACGATACCGGCCAATGCAACCCAAGCCCGTGCAACATGAACCCTTGCCGCGCCAGCCCGAGCACCGAGCCAGGCCTCTACCGCGCCACCTGTCTGGTCTTGCCAGGCCACAGCCGCACCGCCTGCCCGGCCATGCCCGGCCTTGTCCGCTCCATCAGCATATCATGCCCGGTTAATGTCGGCCATGCAAGCTTCCTGTCGAGCCACCATCGCAACTCGCTAAGCCTTGTCCGCGCACCATGCCCGGCCTATGTCGCGCCATCCGCGCGCCCAACCGAGCCACCACCAGCCAATGCCGTGCCACCTCAAGTTTTCACCAAGATAGGTCCGACCATTACCATGCCACCACCGGTTACATCCATGCCATCACCAGATCGTGCTGCTTTAAATTCATTGATCTTTTCAAGTCTTGATAAAATTCAACTTGAAATTATCAAAATCATTGATGAAAGTAGATTCAATGAGGACCTGTTGAAGGAATATACTCAAAATTCCTTCACCCTTGAAGAATAACCTTCTTTAAGGCAGTCTACCCAAAGACCTTAAAGAAAGGCGCTTATTGGGAGGCAACCCAATATTATTTTTACTAACCCTTAATTTTTAATTTGTTTTATTTTTCTTTTCTTTTTAGGATTCCATACCAAGGGAGAAAGAGGAGCTTTCTACGATATGAAGAAATCGAATGGAGCTTATGCTTGGACTAAACCCCTAAGTTTTCTTAAACCTTATCTCCATTTAATTTTTCTTGCAATGCTTTGATTAATTTTTCCTTGATATGTGATTCATATAGATATAGATAAAGGTCATATAGGTTAATTAGGATTTAAAGATGCATATTTATTTTTCCTTTGATTTCCACACTTGTTCATACATTGAGGACAATGTATCTTTTAAGTGTGGGGGAGAGAGTCTAATTGCATAGAAAATGACATAATTTTTTTTCGAAAATTTTGACAAAATTTTGATTTTATGCATGTATTGAGTTATTGATTTGATTTATGATTGAAGATTGCTTAGAATTTTTAAGAATGTTTGATTTATTGATTAATTTATAGTATGATATCTTCTTTCTTAAATTAGGTATAATTGAAGTCTGTGATAATTACTTACCATGGATTATTTCTATGATTGCCTATTTTTAGAACTTGTGTTTAATTTTTATTGAAACTATACTTATGAGAGTATTTTATGAATATGTTAAGAATAAGTGTGGGGGACTATCTATATTAAAAGGGTAGTTTAAAAATCTTTTTCATAAACAAAAGTGTTTTTCATGCAAGAGGAGAAGAGATATCTTATGCCTTAAAAATTAAAATTAAAAAAAATCCATTGTTGTCACTCTTCTCTTTAAACAAAAGGAGTTAGTAACCCTTTGTAAGAGGATAAGAGGCATGGATCGGCAGAAGTATTGTCCCTCTAGAGTGCTAGTAGCCTCAAAATAAAATAAACGCCGTTAGTAACCCCTAATCATGGAACACTTTGAGGTTAGTAACCTCACTTTTCTAAAAACAATTACCCTTTGAAAATCATTATAACGCATGCGAAATTCTTGATTTGTATTCATGATATGCAATCATTTGAGTAGTGGATATAAAGATAAAGACATAAGCTTATAGAAAGAAGTAGTTATAGGTGTAATAAATGATAAGTGATTAGAACTACTTGATTATGGTTACTTAAGAATATGGATGCTTGCTATATCTTGATTCTTTGAATTGGATGCTCTTAATATTCTTTGTTATTCTGATTTCATAATTGAATTGATCCTTGATATATGTATGTATTCAAAGTTTTTCAAAAGATTTGAACATAAGTGCATTAGCTTAAGTTTAGTGAGTCTTAGTTTTTGTTTTTCATAGTTTGTCTACACTAGTTTGCTAGGGACTAGCAAAGATTTAGTGTGGGGGAAAATATGATCGAGCCAAAATTATGCATATTTTTATAGCTATTTTTATATACTTTTTGCCACTTTTATATGTGTTTTTACCCTATTTTGCAAGTATTTGTGTTTCTAGGTCTTGAAGACAAGAAAAGTGAAAACTTATTGTTTTTCACTCTTTTTGGAGCTATTTTGGAGACTTTTTACTCAACTATGGATTTGAAGATTCGAAGTTCGAAGACCATTGAAGAATTAATTCAAGAAGTAAGAATTGAAGATTTGGAGCTTATTTGCAAAGGATTGAAGCTAAGCCCAAAAGAAGCCCGGAAGTTAAGAATTTTTGGATAATTTATATGGGATAATACTCAACCCATATAAGTCCACAATTGGAGTTAAAATCCCAATTGGTGCCGCATGAATCCTCCAAAATATCCAAATCCCGTAATTACTGGCATCTAGTTCTATTTGGAGTAGGAATCAGCACAGTCTCGGTAGAAAGGCCATAACTTTCTGTTCAGATGTCCGTTTTGAGCCCATGAGTAGCCGTTAGAAAGCCAATTCCGAGCTCTACAACTTTCCTTTGAAGTCCAAAGCCCAGTTCTGCCATCCTCAAGCCCTAATCTGCCGTTGAAGTTTTTGCAGAATTCCAGAAAATTCCAGAATCCTATTTTGACTTGGATTCTACTCTAGGAAGACATCTAATCCAACTTGGAGACCAAGTCAGCCTCTAGAACCGTCCTACCCTTTTCCTAAGTCTAATAGGAGTCTTTAGGTTATTCCTCCACTATAAATAGCCACCTCCTGTATCACAAATCACACACATATCATAGATACACATAATTCTCTTTTTCTACCTTTCTTTAGTTTAGGTTTTCTCTAGTTTTTAGGTAGGGGAGTCGACACCCTCTCTAACCATAGAGGGGTGCGACAAATCTAGGTTTTCAAGGAGGAGAAATTGTTCCTCTCTAGTCCTGTAAGTATTCTTATGCCTCTCATGGATTTTCCCAAGTCCATGAGTAGCTAAACCTTTAATACTTCTACTCCTTTGGTGAATTCAATCAATTGATTATGGTGAGATTTCTATACTTATAATTTTGTGTTAAGTTCTTGATGATAGTAGGCAAAACCCTATTTTATTTTATGATTAAATCTTATTGTGGCCACTAAGATAGATCTACTGCTAGTCAAATAAGGACTGACCTCTGAGTTTGGTTTATGGTAGCAAATCAGGTTTGTTTGATCGCTGCCTGATGGGTGTTTGTCTATCGGAGGGCGATAAATTTTTCTTAGTATGGTTCTACTTGTAGGCATGTGTGTAAAATTAATTATTCTTAATGTTTTGTTCTCAAGCAATCTTTAAGCCCTGAGAAAGTAATGAATTGCTAAAAGAATAAAAGGGATAACTGCAGCTTTGATCGGCCTCTTATCTAATATACATGTTGGGATAACCTCCTGGACCAGTTGTCAATCAAGAATAAGATGCTAAATTCACCTTTTAAGTCAATGATTCATAGTTAATCTGATTGAATCATACCATCGGAGAAGAAGTATGCTTTTTAATTATTGTTTGCTTTATAATTTGCCCTAGATTCAAATTTAATTTACTTTGGTTTGTTTTTAGTTTAATGCTTTCTTTTCAATTAGTATTTTTAATCCCTTGTTTTCTAAGTGATTTTTGGAAAAGAGATATTCATTGGAAAAGATCTCCAGATTATAACCCTTCTCTGTGGGATTCGACCCCTACTTGCCCTAGCTAGTTTAGTTAGTTTTTGTGGGGATTATTTTTATGATTGCTGACGACCGATCAGAATGAGGCAATCCTAACACAAAATCCATGCTAATGTGTGTCCATGGTTGATGAGGAATAGGCAAAGGAGTATACAATCCATGAGGTTTAGATGTAGATTTAGCTTGCAAACAAACAATGCAACTAGAAGTATACATTCCTACATCATATAGCATCTTAGGCCAAAAGAAGTGTTCAAGCAATATCTTATATGTTCTATCAATACCAAAGTGACCCACTAAACCCCCTTCATGTGATTCCCTCAACAACACATCACGCAAAGAACAAGAAGGAATACAAAGTCTAGATTCTTGATCGGTCGTCGCAATCACAAAAAATAATCTCCACAAAAACCTAACTAAGTAGATAGGGCAAGCAGGGGTCAAATCCCACCGAGAAGGGGAATAGACTTATCCAAAGAATAAATCTTCACTAAGAATCACTTTTTAAAAGAAAACAGGGGATTGAAAATAGTAATTAATAAGAAAAACATTTAAAGCAAAAATAAAGCAAAGTAAATTAAATCTAAACTATGGCAATTAATAAAGAAAACAATAATTTAAAGGCATACTTCTTCTCCAACGGTAGAAATCAATCAACTTAACTATGGATCCATGATTTAAAAGATGAATTTAATATTTTAGTCCGATTAATAACTGGTCTAGGATAAATCCTAACATGTATATTAGATAAGATCTCCCGTCAAGGCTTAAATTACCCTTTTATTCTTTTAGCAATTAAATTCCTGTCAAGACTTAAAAATTACTAAAGAACAAAGCATTCAGAACAATTATTTTTCACACATGCATAACAAGTAAAATCAAACTCATGCATATTAAATACACAAGGTAAACTAATCCCATTGGACGCTTCTCAAGCTCGTCTCCAATTTGTAACCACACAATCAAACTTGAGCTTCAACTTTAAGCTTGATTTAACTATATATCTATCAAATTATCTCTTTAGCGGCCGTTCTAAATTAATAACAATCAAGATCCTAAAATAAAACCGAGATTAGCAAACTATCAATCAAGAACAAATCTCACCAAAATTAATTGATTGAATTCACCAAAGGATAAGAAGTATTAAGAATTTAGCTACTTATGGATTTTCCCAAATCCATGAAAGGCATAAGAAAACTTACAAGACTTGAAGGGGGTGGAATCCTCCTTGCAAAAACCCTAAGGAAAATTGCACCTCTCTATGCAAAGAGAGGTTGTAGACTCCCTTAGCCTAAAAAGTAGAAGAATAAGAAAAATAGATGAAGAGAAAAATAGATGTGATGATATATCCTCTAGGGTTACATAAGGTGGCTATTTATAGTGGACTAATTAGACTCCATATTGACTTAGGAAGGGTCTAGGATGATTGAGAGGCTTGACTTGGTCTCCAAGTTGGCTTAAAAGTCTTCCTAGAACTGAAATCCAAGTGAAAATAGGATCCTGGAAAATTCTAGAATCGTTCAGAAACTTGGACAGCAATTTCGAGCTTGAAGATGGCAGAACTCGGCTTTGGGCTTCAAAGCAAAGTTGTAGATCTCAGAGTCTTCTTTCCAACGCCTATTCACCCACATTTTTTGGACATCTGGATCAAAAGTTATGGCATTTTTACCGAGACTGTGTCGAATCCTAATCCAACTACGACTAGTATGCGGGAATATGCGGGAATTGGATATTTTCTTGGACTTGTGCAGCACAAATTGAGATTTTAACTCCAACTGTGGGCTTATGTGGGTTGAGTATTATCCCATATAAAATATCAAAAAATCAAGGGCTTCCAGGCTTCCGGGCTTCTTCATAGCTTGGCTTCAATCCTTCGCGATTTAAGCTCAATCTTCAATTCTTGCTTCTTGAGATAATTTTTAAATTGGTCTTCAATTCTTCAAATCATCTTCAATAAATCTTCAATCACGAACTTCGAATCTCCAAATCTTCACTCCAAATTGCTAAGTCCATATTTGTGCAAAAAGTCATCAAAATAGCTCCAAAAAGAGTGAAAACAACAAGTTTCCACTTTTCTTCTCTTCAAGACCTAAAAACACAAATACTTGCAAAATAGGGTTAAAACACACATAAAAATAATAAAAAGCATAGGAAAATGATCATAAAAATAGGGTCTATTTTAGCTCGATCATAATTTCCCGCACACTAAACCTTTGCTAGTCCCTAAAAAACTACTGTAGAAAAACTATGAAAACAAAAATTAAGACTATCTCAACCTAGATTTATGCATGAAAATTAAATCTTTGTTCAAATCTTTTGAAAACTTCGAATGCATACATATATTAAGGATCAATGTATTCATGAAATCAGGATAACAAAGAACAATAAGAGTACTCAATTCAAAAGATTAAGAAATAACAAGCATCTTTATTCTTAAGTAACCATAATTAAAGTAGTTCTAATCACTCATCATTCATCACATCCTATAAGTACTTCTTTCCATAAGCTTGTGTCTTCATCTTTATCTCCATTACTCAAAGGAATGCATATCATGGATACAAATCAAGGGTTTTCGTGGGTTATAATAGATTTTCAAAGGGTAATTTATTTTTAGAAAATTGAGGTTACTAACCTCGAAGTGTTCATGATTTGGGGTTACTAACTCCTTTTTTTTATTTTGAGGCTACTAGCACTCTTTTTTTTTTCAGAGGAACAATACTTCCGCAATTCCATGCCTCTGATTCTCTTTAAGGGTTACTAATGGCTTTTTTTTAAAGAGTGACAACTATGGAAAGGTGAATCGGAAGTACCTCTTCTCCTCTTTCATGAAAAGACTTCTTTTAGACAAATTTTTAACTACCCTTCTATAAAAGTAGTTCCCCACACTTGTTCTTGACATATCCATAACATACTTTCTTAATTGTAATTTCAAACAAAATTAAACACAAGTTCTAGAAAAAGATAATCATAAAAGCAATAAATAATAAGTTTTTATCACAAAACTCTAATTATACCTAATTCTAAGAATTAAGATAACATGCTATAAATCAATCAATGAATAAAGCATTCTTAAAAATTCTAAGCATTCTCATTCATAATCAAGTCAATCAATTAATATATATATATATATGAAAAATCAAAAATTTCTTCAAAATTTTCTTATGAGAAAAAATTATTGAATTTTTATGCATGAAGACTCTCTAATAGACTTTGAATTTTTATGCATGAAGACTCTCTAATAGACTCACTCCCCCACAGTTAAAAGACACATTGTCCTCATGTATGAATTTTAACAAAAAATCAAAAATTAAGATTTTTTTAAAAATTTTTGAAAAATTATATGAGTGCACATGTGTTAAAAAGTGTGGTAATCATATAATCAATCATATCATAAAGATAAAAACAATTAATTCCAATTAAGGAAAATGCAAGCAAAGCAGAGCAATAATCAATCAAAGCAAAGCAAAACAAAATTAAATGGAAATAAGGTTTAAGAAAGCTTCTCTATTTTCAAGCATAAGCTCCATTCGATTCTTTCGTGCAATTGTCAAAACATAAGCTCCTTTTGCTTCATCTTTACTTCCTTAATTAGAAATCCTAAAAAGAAAAACAAAAATAAAAGAAAGGTTAAGGGTTAGTAAAAATATTGGGTTGTCACCCAATAAGCGCCTTTCTTTAAGGTCTTTGGCTAGACTGCCTTAAAGAAATTATTCTTCAAGAATGAAGGAACTTTGGATGTATTCCTTCAATAAGTCCACAATGATTTTAAGAGTATCATTGATGGCTTTGAGAACTTCAAGTTGAATTTTATCAAGAATTGAAATCATCAAAGGGTCTTGATCGGTCGTCAGCAAATCATAAAAACAATCCCAACAATTACTAACTATAAATAGCTAGGGCAAGTAGGGGTCGATCCCACAGAGAGATAGGTTATTATTCTTTTTCTTAAAACAAAATAAAATAAAATAAAAAGAATTTTGGAAGTAAAGTTGAATTAAATCTAGCAAACTAATAAAATTAACTAAGAGAACAATCAAGAAAATTAAAGAAAACAATTAATTAAAAAGCAGTGAATAAACTGAGAAAACAATTAATGAAAAACCCTCCAACATAGAATTAATCTCCCTCTTGACATAATTAACATGGATCATTGATATCTAAAGATTATGAAAACGTTGAATAGCTTGCTTGGAATTTAATCCTAAATTACCTAAATTAGATAAAACTCTTGATCCAGTTGTGAATTATCCCTTTTATTCTCTAAAAAATTACCTCTTGATCTAGTGTGATAATTACTCATGAACAAAGCATTAAGAACTAGTAATTTACAAGCACAACAAGTAATTTCTCACCCATTGATTCTTATCTCCCTTGGAAGGAAGATCCTTCACCTCCAATTGCTACCACACAATTAAATCTGAAGATCCTTCAAGATTTAATTTAGCTAATGCAAACTCAATTATCATGATAGTGTCGAGTCCAATCAATCAAACAAGTTAACATAGAATTCATGCAGAGATCTAAGAAATACCCAAACATTTCTCATATATAAGCACAAAATCTCACCATGATATAAGTCAAGAAATCAATTAAATTCTACATTGGAGAAAAGAAAAGGATTACTCACTCATGAATTGAGTGAGCATCCACAAATAAGAAGAAGAGAACTTATCTATGGATGAAGAAGAAGAGGGGGGTGGCGGCTCCAAGAGTTTCTCCTCCAAATCTTCAAGCAATTCTACAATCTATTTTTCTAAAGAGAGAATACCTAAAAACCTAGACCTAAGGTGGCTATTTATAGGGGAAAAATAACCTAAATACTCCTATTAGACTTAGGATAGGACTCTAGAATGTTCTAGGAGCTGACTTGGTCTCCAAGTTGGCTTAAAAGTCTTCCTAAGGTCAAAATCCAAGTGAAAGTAGGATCCTGAAATTTCCAGAAATCGCATAGCAAATTCGACATCAGTTTTGGGCTTGTAAACGGCAGAACTAGGCTTTGGACTTCAAAGGAAAGTTTTAGATCTCAGAGTTAGCTTTCCAACGGCTACTCATGGGCCTAAAACGGACATCTGATCAGAAAGTTATGGCCTTTTTACCGAGACCGCGCTGAATCCTAATCCAACTAGGACTTGTTACGGGAAATTACGGGATTTGGATATTCTTTTGGATTTATGGAGCATAAATTGGGATTTTAACTCCAATTATGACCTTATATGGGCTGAGTATTATCCCATATAAAATATCCAAAATTCCTTAACTTCCGGGCTTCTTCTGGGCTTGGCTTCAATCCTTCGCAATTAAAGCTCCAAATCTTCAATTCTTGCTCCTTGAAATAATTCTTCAATGATCTTCAAGTCTTCAAATTGTCTTCAAGAAATCTTCAAACACGAAATTCGAATCTCCAAATCTATACTCAAAATTACTTTGCTAATATCTGTGTAAAAAGTCATCAAAATAGCTTCAAAAGTAGTGAAAATTAACAAATTTCCAATTTCACATCTCTTAAAGACTCAAAACACAAATATCATCAAAATAAGGCAAATTAGAGCATAAATAGACCTAAAAACATAGTAAAATAGCCATAAAAATAGGGTTGTTTTTGGCTCGATCATAATTTCCCCCACACTTGAACTTTGCTAGTCCCTTAGCAAAATCAATGTAAGTTAATCAAAAACAATTTTTCAAAAGATCAATTTGAATTCACACATATATCAAAGAATCAATTTAATCATGAAATCAAAATAACAAAGAACCATAACAATACTTAATCCAAAGATCAAGAAATAACAAGCATCATCATTCTTAAGTAGCGATAATCAAAGTAGCTCTAATCACTTACCATTCTTCACATCTTATAACTACTTCCTATAGGCTTGCATCTCCATCTTTCTCTCCGTTACTCAAAAGATTACAATATCATAAATAAACCAAGGGTTCATGTGGGTTATAATAGTTTTTAAGGGTAATTGGTTTTAGAAAAATGAGGTTACTAACCTCTGAAATGTTCATGTTTAGGGGTTACTAACGCCCTTTATTTTTATTTTGAGGCTACTAGCACTCTAGGGGGACAATATTTCTACTGCTCCATGCCTCTTATCCTCTTCCTAAGGGTTACTAACTCCTTTTGTTAAAGAGAAGAGTGACAACAATGGAAAAGTTTTTTTTTAACAGAAATACCTCTTCTCCTGTTGCATGAAAACACTTCTTTTATGAAAACATTTTTTTTTAATTACCCTTTATATAGTTGGTCCCCCACACTTATTCTTGACATATCCATAACATGCTTTCTTAATTGTAATTTCAATCAAGATTCAACACAAGTTCTAGAAATAGATAATCATAAAAGCGATGAATGAATAAGATCATATCACAAACTTCAATTATACCTAATTCTAAGAAATCAAACAACATACTATAAATCAATCAATGAATAAAGCATTATTAAAAATTCTAAGCATTCATCAATCATAATTAAATCAATAACTCAATAAATGCATGAAAAATCAAAAAGTTTGAAAATTTTCGAAATTTTGTCTTCCAAAATTAATTTTGTCCTAAAACTTTTTCAAAAATTGGGGAAACAAAGATCAATCCATAAACAATCCCAATTCTATCCTAGGTTCTCATGCAAACACAAACTATCATATGACTCAATTATTCAATATCAACCCTATCAAGTATTCACCCCCCCCCCCCCACACTTAGAATTCACATTGCTCTCAATGTAAAAGCAATCAAGAAATTGATTCATGTAAAGGTAGCTTACCAAAAAAAAAATAATAAAGAAATAAAGTTCAAGAAACATACCTGGATAGCTTAAAAAGAGGGAAGGAGAGATGCCTTAATATAGTGATAAAGTTTAAAGAGAATAGTTAGAAACATACCTGGAATAGGAGTCCCGTACCTATTAGGTAGAGATAATTTAAAGTTGAAAGCAATCAGTAAATCAAATCCTAGTCAAAATAGGATTTGAAGTACACATGGACTAAAGACACGGATCGCGGGGCACATGGGGCGGGTTGGCCTGGAGATTGCGCGGCATAGCTCGGGGTCTAGCCGGTGTCGGCCTGTTGAGGGGCACTGGTGGCCTTGCCTGTCGCGTGCTAGCCTTGCTCTGGCCTAGCAGTGGCACGACATAGCCTAGTTATGCCTGGGCCATGGCACGGGTTGGTGCGGCATGTACCGAGCCATGACCGATCATGGTTCCTTACTTCAATTTTTTTTTTTAACACAAAAGAAAAAATATTTAGAAATTAAAATTGTTGGGTTGCCTCCCAACAAGCGCTTGTTTAAAGTCATTAGCTCGACTTTCCCTTTCTTCATTCTCAAATTGGAAGATAAATTGGATCTTCCAATTCAATTTCTTCAATCATCATGGTTCGCATTGGTTCAAAGAAAGGTTTGAGCCTTTGTCCATTGACTTTGAACTACTTCTGATTTTTTGGATTCTTGATCATTACAGTTCCATTAGGATATGCTTGAACTACTTCAAAAGGTCCATACCATCTTGATCTTAGCTTCCCAGGATGGTACTTCAATCGACTATTGAAAACTAAAACCTTTTGTCCTTCATGAAACGATCTTCGCAGAATTCCTTTGTCATGGATAGCTTTAGTCTTCTTCTTGTAAATCCTTGAATTCTCGTATGCTTCATTCCTTATTTCTTCAAGCTCTTGTAATTGTAACATCCTTTGAATTCCAGCTTTGTCAAAGTTAAGATTGCATTGCTTTACTGCCCACCATGCTTTGTGGTCTATCTCTACAGGAAGGTGACATGGCTTACCAAACACAATTCTGTATGGGGACATACCTAGAGGTGTCTTGTAAGCTGTACGATAGGCCCATAAAGCATCTTCTAGTCGCATACTCCAATCTTTTCTTTGAACATTAACTGTCTTCTCCAAAATCAGCTTCACTTGACGGTTTGATACTTCAGCTTGACCACTGGTTTGAGGATGATATGAAGTAGACACCTTATGGCTGACTCCATATTTTTCGACTCACAATTTTGTTGCAGAAGTGAGTTCCACGATCATTAATGAGAAATCTTGGTATCCCAAATCGATGAAGAATATTATTCTTCAAGAATTTGATCACTGTTCTTGCATCATCCTTCTCCGTAGCGATAGCTTCAACCCATTTATAAACATAGTCCACGGCTAGAAGGATGTAATTCTTCTTATCTGATGGAGGAAAAGGACCCATGAAATCAATTCCCCATACATCGAAAACTTCAGCAACGAATATAGGAGATTGAATCATTTGGTTCCTTTTTGATATGCTTCCAACCTTCTGGCAGCGTGGACAAGTCTTGTAGAATTCATAAGAATCCTTAAAGATTGTAGGCCAATAAAGTCCGCAGTCCAAAATCTTCCTTTATGTTTTCTTGTGTCCAAAGTGGCCTCCACATTCATCACTGTGGCAGAACTTCAAAACTGATTGAATCTCATTATCAGGGATGCATCTTCGCATAACTTGATCAGAACCATGTCTCCACAAATACGGATCATCCCAAAGATAATATTTGGCATCACTTATGATCTTTAACTTCTTTCCTTTGCTAAGATCTGGGGGAAGGCGATGAGCAACCAAGTAATTGGCAATATCAGCATACCAGGGAAGTTGAGATACGGCTAACAGGTCTTCAAAGGGTAGTGTGTCATTAATTGCAGTCTCTTCTTCTTTGCCTTCAATTCTACTTAGATGGTCAGCTACAACGTTTTCTGCTCCCTTCTTATCTTTGATTTCGATATCAAATTCTTGGAATAACAAAAGCCATCGCATAAGCCTAGCTTTTGCTTCTTTCTTTGACATTAGATATCTCAATGCAGCATGATCGGAGTAGATTATCACCTTAGATCCCAGATGTATGGTCGAAACTTCTCCAACGCAAAGACAACGGCAAGCATCTCTTTCTCTGTGGTGGTGTAGTTCTTCTAAGCAGCATCTAGAATAATAGATAACATGTGGTACCTTGTCTACTCTCTAACCTAGAACAGCTCCAATAGCGACATCACTTGCATCACACATGATCTCGAACGGTAGTTTCCAATCAGGTGGCTTCACAATTAGAGTGGTGATGAGGGCAGTCTTCAATTTGTCAAATGCTTCTTTGCAATCATCTCCAAACTCAAACTCTACATCCTTCTGAAGTAATCGACACATGGGTGCTGAGATCTTTGAAAAATCCTTGATAAATCTTATATAGAATCCAGCATGGCCTAAGAATGAATGGATATCTTTGATACATGTTGGATAAGGCAGGTTCTGGACAACATCGACCTTTGCTTTGTCGACTTGCATCCCTTCTTTGGATACCACGTGGCCTAGAACAATGCCTTGTTCTACCATAAAGTGACACTTTTCGGCATTCAATACCAGTTTGGTTTCAACACACCTTTTCAAGATGAGTTCTAGATTATTAAGGCATTGATTGAAGTTATCTCCATAGATTGTGAAATCGTCCATGAATACTTCTATCTTATCTCCCACATAATCTTGAAAGATGCTCATCATACACCTTTGAAAAGTTGCAGGTGCATTACATAAACCAAAAGGCATTCTTGTGTAGGCATACGTACCAAAAGGACATGTAAAGGTGGTCTTCTCTTGATTTTCAGGTGCGATTGGAATCTGGAAGTATCCTGAATACCCATCCAGAAAACAATAGTAGGCTTTGCAAGCTAATCTCTACAGCATCTTGTCTATAAACGGCAATGGAAAGTGATCTTTCTTTGTGGCGGCATTCAACTTTCTATAATCGATACATACTCTCCATCCATTCTGCAGTCTTTGGGGAACTAGCTCTCCTTCCTTATTTTCTACAACGGTGAATCCAGATTTCTTTGGAACTACTTGGACAAGGCTGACCCATTTACTATCTGATATAGCATAAATGAGACCAGCTCCAAGTAATTTGAGAACTTCCTCTTTGACGACTTCAACAAGGTTTGGATTCAGTCTTCTCTGTGGTTGTCGAACTGCTACTGCGTTATCTTCTAGTCGAATCCTATGCATGCATACAGTAGGACTTATTCCTTTGATATCAACTACAGTCCATCCAATGGCTTCCTTGTATTCCTTCAAAACTCTTATTAGTTGTTCTTCTTGTAAATTAGTCAATTTACTTGAAATAACAACAAGCAGGGTCTCTTTGTCTCCAAGGAAAACATGCTTCAAGCCTTCAGGAAGTGGTTTCAGCTTGACTTCAGGTGGCTGAATAATGGATGGCAAGGGTTTAGGCGTCGGCTCCAAACTGATGTAAGAAATCGATGCTTTATCTTCAACAGCAAGTAGTGTCTCCAAATCTCTGATGGTTTCTGCTACATCTTCAGGCGTCAGGACTTCTGCTTCCTTGATTTCTTCTTCATGCAAGCTATTTGTAAGGACCAATTCAAGTTCATCTCCATGGTGAAGTGATTGAACTTGAGCAGAACAAACATCAATTGCATTAATAGCACAGATGGAATGGATCTCAGCAGGAGATTTCATGGCTTCATTTATGTTGAATTCAATAATTTCACCATCAAATTCCATGCTGAGTTTTCCATCTTGCATGTCAAGTTTTGTTCTGGCTGTGGATAGAAATGGCCTTCCTAGCAGCAGCGGCATATGAGGGAGATAAAGGTCATCTTCACTCATCTTCAAGACATAGAAATCTGCAAGAAAAACAAAATCTCCTATCTGCACTAAAACATTCTCAACTAATCCCTCAAGCTTAATGTTAGTTCTATCAGCAAATTGCATAGTAAGATCAGTTCTAGTCATAGGTTCTATTTTCAATTGTGAATAAATAGAAAAAGGCATAATGTTAATTGGAGATTCAAATTCACACATGGCTTTTTCTATCTTATTCTTTCCTGTCTTACAAGGAATAGAAAAAGATCCTAAATCTTCACATTTATGATGCAATTTTCTTTGATATGCAGCAGATATATTCTCATTCATGCAAGCAAATTTTTCAGAAAATTTACTCTTAGTGGTGCATAGTTCCTTAAGAAAAGTAGCGTACCTAGGCACTTTTGTGATTTCAGCAAGCAAAGGAATATTTACCTCTAGATTTCGAAGTGAATTGAGTTGATTTCCAAACCTTTGAGGAAACGGTGGTGGCCCGTAAATGGTCTCCATCTTCTTCATCCCTTCGAATCTTGATTTAGGTCGAGAAGCTTTTGGTGATGAAGTAGGCTGATCCTCCTTGTGTTTTACTGAAATCTCCTCTTCACTTGGCAAATTGTCATTGATTACAGCAATTGGTGGTGTCACATCAGGGAAAATAGGTGCTTAAGGTAGTGAAATTGCAGGTGGAGATGGAATATCAGGTAATTCCATCCCTTATTAAGTTCCTTCAATCGAATTGACTCCATAGCTTTGAGTCGATTGCAAGGGTGGTTGTGATAAGGTGAATGGTTGTTGAATTACTCCTTGATTTGAGATCACACACTGTACCAAATTAGTCAAAGCTTCTTGTTGATTAGCTAGATTGACAAGTTTTGAATTGAAATCTTTGGCAATCCCCGTTGTGAATGATCTCATAATCTCCATCACCTCATCGCAAGACACCCCTTGTTTAGGTTTTGATGTCTCATTCAGCATGCTGAACTGGTAGATATTTTCTGTCATGGTGTTGAGTAGTTTCCTTGCTTCTTCTGGAGTCTTGAGTGTAAAACTACCTCCACTTGCGGAATCAATGTATGTTCGATCTTCATAGAGGAGTCCATCATAAAAATTCTGAATCAGCAATGGTTCACTGAGGTTGTGATAAGGGCAACTCGCGCAGATCTTGTTGTACCTCTCCCAGTATTGGTGCCACTTCTCGTCATCTAGTTGTTGACAAGTAGTGATTCTCTTTTTGACATCAGCACGCTTCGCTTCAGGAAAGTACTTATTCAAAAATACTGTCTCCATCTCCTTCCAAGATTTTATGGACTTTGGTGGCAGACTTAAGAACCAGTCTCTTGCTTTTCCTTCTAATGTTAAAGGAAAAGTTCGAAGCTTTGTGTCCTCTTCAGGCATCCCAGTGATTGCAGCACACTTGATAAAGAACCTCTGTAGATGCTCATGATGGTTCTCATGAGATTCTCCTTGAAAAATCGGCAACATAAGGATCACTCCTGGCTTCAATTTTTAAGACATATCCATAGTTGGATAGTCAATACAGAAGGGCGACAATTCACAGTTTAAATTTAGCTCCCTTAACGAACGTGATTGCTCAATTGGATCTTTTCTGCAAAACAAAGATGATCAAGTGCAAATCTAATCTAATAGTAAAATAAAAGAAAAAGAAAATTAAACCCAATCTCCCCGGCAACGGCGCCAAAATTTATGATCGGTCGTCAGCAAATCATAAAAATAATCCCAACAATTACTAACTATAAATAGCTAGGGCAAGTAGGGGTCGATCCCACAGAGAGATAGGTTATTATTCTTTTTCTTAAAACAAAATAAAATAAAATAAAAAGAATTTTGGAAGTAAAGTTGAATTAAATCTAGCAAACTAATAAAATTAACTAAGAGAACAATCAAGAAAATTAAAGAAAACAATTAATTAAAAAGCAGTGAATAAACTGAGAAAACAATTAATGAAAAACCCTCCAACATAGAATTAATCTCCCTCTTGACATAATTAACATGGATCATTGATATCTAAAGATTATGAAAACGTTGAATAGCTTGCTTGGAATGTAATCCTAAATTACCTAAATTAGATAAAACTCTTAATCCAGTTGTGAATTATCCCTTTTATTCTCTAAACAATTACCTCTTGATCCAGTGTGATAATTACTCATGAACAAAGCATTAAGAACTAGTAATATACAAGCACAACAAGTAATTACTCACCCATTGATTCTTATCTCCCTTGGAAGGAAGATCCTTCACCTCCAATTGCTACCACACAATTAAATCCGAAGATCCTTCAGGATTTAATTTAGCTAATGCAAACTCAATTATCATGATAGTGTCGAGTCATGATATAAGTCAAGAGATCAATTAAATTCTACATTGGATAAAAGAAAAGGATTACTCACTCATGAATTGAGTGAGCATCCAAAATAAGAAGAAGAGAACTTATCTATGGATGAAGAAGAAGAGGGGGGGGGCGGCTCCAAGAGTTTCTCCTCCAAATCTTCAAGCAATTCTACAATCTATTTTTCTAAAGAGAGAATACCTAAAAACCTAGACCTAAGGTGACTATTTATAGGGAGAAAAATAACCTAAAGACTCCTATTAGACTTAGGATAGGACTCTAGAACGTTCTAGGAGCTGACTTGGTCTCCAAGTTGGCTTAAAAGTCTTCCTAAGGTCAAAATCCAACTGAAAGTAGGATCCTGAAATTTCCAGAAATCGAACAGCAACTTCGACATCAGTTTTGGGCTTGAAAACGGTAGAACTAGGATTTGGACTTCAAAGAAAAGTTGTAGATCTCGAAGTTAGCTTTCCAAAGGCTACTCATGGGCCTAAAACGGACATCTGACCAGAAAGTTATGGCCTTTTTACCGAGACTGCGCTGAATCCTAATCCAACTAGGACTTGTTACGGGAAATTACGGGATTTGGATATTCTTTTGGATTTATGGAACATAAATTGGGATCTTAACTCCAATTATGACCTTTTATGGGCTGAGTATTATCCCATATAAAATATCCAAAATTCCTTAACTTCTGGGCTTCTTCTGGACTTGGCTTCAGTCCTTCGCAATTAAAGGTCCAAATCTTCAATTCTTACTCCTTGAAATAATTCTTCAATGATCTTCAAGTCTTCAAATTGTCTTCAAGAAATCTTCAAACACGAAATTCGAATCTCCAAATCTATACTCAAAATTACTTTGCTAATATCTGTGTAAAAAGTCATCAAAATAGCTCCAAAAGTAGTGAAAATTAACAAATTTCCAATTTCACATCTCTTAAAGACTCAAAACACAAATATCATCAAAATAAGGCAAATTAGAGCATAAATAGACCCAAAAACATAGTAAAATAGCCATAAAAATAGGGTTGTTTTTGGCTCGATCAGGTATGTAGCAGCATGGAACGGTGATGGCACAGGCGTAGCAGGTGGTGGCACGGGCATAACACGGGCTGGAGCAGATTTGGCTGGGCATGGCATGGAGATGGCCGGTGATGGCGCGGCTGTGGCCGGTCCTTGCTAGGCCTTGTGCGTGGATGGAGCGGTTTGTGGCCGGATCTGACCAGGTTTGGCTCGCGGGGGGTGCAGTGCTGACCAGGTATTGCGCGCGGGCTGATGCAGCAGTGGCCGATGATGGTGCGGCAAGATGCGCAGGTGGTAGGGTAATAGCCGGCCTAGCAAACTCGTGCGGCTCGGGCATAACCGGTTCTGACCATGTCTTGAACATGGATGGCCAGGCCATAGTCGGGCAACGGCCGGCCGAGCTAGCTAGGTTGGCTCGATCATGGCCTTGGGCAGGTTCCCTTAGTGCTTTGGCTTCCATCTTTTGCTCCTCTCTTCTTGACTGAACTCCTTGATGGTTGTTGACTTCAAGCTTGTCCCTTGCTTCCTTATTCCAAAAGCTAGGAGGTTCAATTGCTTTAGACAAAGCTTCCAATGCTTCAAACGCGTCATCAGGGGTTCTATCAAACAAAAGGATGTCATTAATACTATCCACAAGAATTTGATCATCAGCTCCCAATACTTGATAGAAGTATGTAACCAAAATTTGTTTGTGGATGGCATGGTGAGGACAATCGGCACAAAACTTTTTGAATCTTTGCCAAACTTGGTAAAAATTCTCATCTTTGCGTTGTTGAAAGTCAGCAATCCTTTGTCTTCCTTTGGAAATCTGAACAGGCGTCATTGATGAAGATTCTTCACTTGCTCCTTTCTTAACCCACTTAGGGTTTACAACACAAACAAAATTGTTAGATTTCAAAGGTGATTGAGATGAAATTCTAGGATAAATGACATCACCATCGAATTCCATGGTCAATGAACCATTGAATAAATCGATCTTGGTATGAGAAGTTCTTAGGAAAGGTCTTCCTAACAAAAGAGGACATTGATCTTTCGAATACTCCATATCCATAACAAATATGTCAATAGGAAAAATCAAATGCTCAACTTTAATTAAAACATTCTCTAGAACACCTTTGGGATGAACCAAAGATCCATCAGCGCAGAATAACATCAGTATTTTTCAAAGGACCAAGATTCAAAGATTTATAAAAGGAATAAGGCATTACACTCAAAGAAGCACCTAAATCAAGCATAGCATTCTCTATAATACTTCTTCCAATTGAACAAGTAATAGAAAATGTACTTGGATCCTTGCACTTAGGAGGTAAATTCTTTTGAAGCACAACAGAGACATAGCTCCAGCTTTGAGCTTACCTTGTAACCTTTTCTTATTGGTACAAAGTTGCTTAAGTAACTTTGCATAATTTGGAATTCGTTGAATAGTATCAAGAAGTGCGATGTTGACCTCAACTTTTCAAAGTATCTCCAAGATATCTTGATCATCATCTTCTTTCTTTGACTTCTTCAATCTTGATGGAGAAGGAATGTTTGCTTGTGAATCCTTGGGCTTGACCGCTGTGTTTTCTTCTAAGGTGCATTTACTTTCACCACCTTTTCCATTAGGTTCATCTTCAATCTTGATTTCTTTGGCAGGCACTTGTAATTCTTCTTCCTTGGTATAGCTTGGCTCTCCTTTATCTTGTGCGGCATGGGTTGGATAAGGTTCTTCCAACTCTTTTCCACTCCTCAAAGTAATTGCACTTACATTTTCCCTAGGAGGTACCTTTGGTTGTGATGGGATCCTTTGTTGTCCTTGTGTCTTGAGATCACTCATGTCACCAGCCAATTGACTAATTTGTTTCCTCATCATGTCCATAGCTTCTCTCATTTGTTACATCTCGATGGAAACAGCTTGTGAAGATTGTTGGAAATTAAGCCTGTGAAAATTCATCAGCCTTCCTTGATAGTTACCTTGGTTCCCATATTGTTGATTTTGTTGCTCGACTCTCCATTAAGGTTCAGGCTTCATTTGATAAGATCCTTTCATCCCCACAGCATTGACTCCTTACTTGTTGTCATCCAAAGTAGGGCACTTATCAGTCTAGTGTTCTTGAGAACAAATACCACAGACCTTAGGCACACTTGAAAAATTTGCATGGAGCAAATCAGTGAGCATAGCGATTTGTTGATTTGTTTCTTGAAGTTGTTGCTCCAATGAGGTGGAATTGGTAGATATTTCATTAATTCTTCTTGTATTGCCTTCTCTTGATGCGTACTCTTCTCGAGATCCAAACTGTTGAGTGTTTGCAGCCATGTTTTCCACTAAAGTCCAAGCTTCGGTGGGAGTTTTGTCTATGAAAGCTCCTCCACTTGCAGAATCTATGGAAGATCTATCAAACGATAGTAATCCTTCAAAGAAATACTGGATCAGAACCTGTTCGTTGATTTGATGATTGGGGCAGCTCGCACATAGTGTCTTGAAATTTTCCCAATATTCATGCATTGTTTCTCCATGGCGTTGCTTAATTCCGCAAATCTCCTTCCTTATACTTGATACTTTATGAGTAGGAAAGTACTTTTCCAAGAACAATTTCTTTAGACTCGTCCAAGAGGTGATCGAACCAGTAGATAGAAGATACAACCAATCTTTTGCACGATCCACAAGAGTGAACGGAAAAGTTCTTAACATGAATTGATCTTCAGGAATACCTTGAATACTTGTAGATGCACAGGCAATCTGGAAATCAGTAAGATGTCGGTGAGGATCTTCTCCAAGCAAACCATGAAATTTGGGTAAAATCTGATTTCAGATTTTATCTCAAAGTTTCTAGTTGTATCTGGGTATCGAATTGCTAAACTTTGTGCATTGACATTTAGTGCAACTAACTCTCTCAGAGTTTTAGGTTCATTGTTGTTTACCTTGTCTTGTGATGATGTTGAAGCAGCGATCTAGGAGAACTAGATTAAGAACTCGAATTGGATAACTCGTCTTCTTGTTATCGACTTTGTGTCTCCTTAGTTGAAATAGTGTTCTTTCAGGCTCAGGATCAAATTCAAAATCTTCTATACCACTATTTCTTGTCTTTGGCGTGCAACTTCTTAGAAAAATCAAACAAAACAAAAAAGAAAAATTAGTAGTAAAAGTTCTTAAAGCAAAAATTAAAATTAAAAACAGAAAATGAAGCAAAATTTTCTTTATTTTAGAAAACGCAAATTTTTTTTATATATATCGCAAAAACAATTTTTTTAAAAAAAAAGCAAAAATAAAATTCTAGAAAGTATTAAATCTTAATCTATTCCTTACTTCCCCAGCAACGGCACCAAATTTTTATGATCGATCGTCGTAATTACAAAAAATAATCCCCACAAGAACCTAACTAAGTAGATAGGGCAAGCAGGGGATGTCGAATCCCACAGAGAAGGGAAATAGACTTATCCAAAGAATAAATCTTCACTAAGAATCACTTTTTAAAAGAAAACAGGGGATTGAAGATAGTAATTAATAAGAAAAACAATTAAAACAAAAATAAAGCAAAGTAAATTAAATATAAACTATGGCAATTAATAAAGAAAACAATAATTAAAATGTATACTTCTTCTCCAATGGTAGAAATCAATCAACTTAACTATGGATCCATGATTTAAAGGATGAATTTAATATTTTATTCCGATTAAAAACTGGTCTAGGATATATCCTAACATGTATATTAGATAAGATCTCTCGGCAAGGCTTAAATTACCCTTTTATTCTTTTAGCAATTAATTTCCCATCAAGGCTTAAAAATTACTAAAGAACAAAGCATTAAGAACAATTATTTTTCACACATGCATAACAAGTAAAACCAAACTCATGCATATTAAACACACAAGGTAAACTAATCCCATTGAACACTTCTCAAGCTTATCTCCAATTTGTTACCACACAATCTGATGCGCCAAGGACTTATCATGGTCTTGAAGAGCACAATGGAGACAATGGAGATCATGGAAAGGATGCTCAAGGAGTGCAAGGAAGCATGGACAAGCTTAAAGGAGAGGATGGAATCGCAAAGATGCCATTAGGTTATGGAATCGCACCAAAGATGCCATTTGATCCTTTGAAGATGCCTTTAGGTCCGATGACAAGAGCAAGGGCTAAGAAATCCAAAGATCCATTAACAAGCCTTGTTCAAACTCATCTTGAAGGCTTGAAGTCCATTGAAGATCAATTAGAAGGCAATGAAGTCAACATATGCAAGAATATTCCAATTGATTCCAAGTTGTACACTTTACTTGAAGTCGATGATCATTAGGGTTCTCATTGTGTAATTCGGGCATATGGGCCTTAATTCTATCTTAGATTAGCTATTTAATTAGTCTAGAAGACATTGGGTTGGGCCTCGTTTGACTAAGTCAAATCCTTGTTTAATTAAGTTATGTTATTTACTTTTCCTAGTAGGACAAGGAATAGGCAATTTCCTTGTTCCTTCCTTTATATGTAAACCGCCCATAAGGAGGTTTAAGGGGGTATATGCGTCGACCCTTCCACTATATAAAGGGTCCATCCCCCTCTTGTAAACACAGGTTGAGTTGATTAATAAAGTTGAGGTTTTACACCCAAATTGATTATCTTGGCTTCATTGTTCTAGTTTGAGCAAACTTAGGGTTCTTTAATCTTGTAGAGTCCTAGCAAACAATTAGGTTGTGTGAGCTTAATTGTTTGTGAATCTTGTGATCTTAGGTGTTCAATTGCAGGTCTAATTGAAGGCTTAAGGGGGACGAACGAAGAGATCAAGCTTAGTGAAGATCATCGATTTTATTCATCTAGGAGAGTTGGTGCTTCAAGTCGACTTTGGTGGCTATTCAAAGGGTAGATTTGAATCTAGCACAACTAGATTTCAATTGGTAATCAGAGCATAGGTTGTCATCTTCAATCGGTAAATCTATCCTTCTATTCATCTATCATCAAGTTTTTCATCCATCTCATTCATCTTCTTGAAAAAATAAAAAAAAAATCAGAAACTTTGAAAAATCATAGTCGATTTATCTTAACTCCAATCGACTTGAAATTTCAGATTTGAGGTCCTTATAACTAGTAGTTATATTGAAAATATCAAAAAATCAAAAAAAAAAATTCGACCATAAACTTGTGATTTTCGTTCTGGGTTCGTTTGAAGTCAGAGAGCTTGAAATTTGAGATTTAGACTTCTTTTAGTGTGATCTTTCTGGGAAAAATATTGAAAAAAATCAAAAATTCTGTGGTGGAATGGAAATTTTTCAGATTCATAATTCTCAACTAGGGTTTTGAATTGGGAATTTGGGGATTAGGGTTTATCTTGTGCAATTGATTCAATTGGTTGCAATTAACCCTAATTGATCGTGTGATTGAGATTCTTGGGTTGCTTTTGCTATGAATTAAGGTTTAATTGGAAGAATTACATGTTGAAACCCTATTGGAGACAAGTGGTACAAAATTGGATTTAAGGGGTACTAGGGTTTTCTAATTGATTTGAATTGTTTGATTTGTGCTTGAATTGAGTTTTTGTGCAGCAAATTGGGAGAAGGAAATCGACATAAAGAGCCTGCATAAGTTGGTTTGGTTTTGGTTTAGATCACTTTCCTTTGATTCACAAAAATTTTGCTACTAATTGTTTGTTCCTCAAGTAGGTCACGAGAAGGAAGGGGTTCTCTAACGAGTTGCTCTTATTAGACCTATTGAAGCTAGTAAAAGGCATAATCTTGTGAGATCATCAAGAGAGTAGTGGACCGCCAATCCATAGGTTGAGTGCAAACACGAGAGCACAATCAAGGTATACGCACACACACACACTTGTGAGGATTTTTACTACTAATCTTTGTTCTTTGTGTAGGTACCACGGGAGACAAAACACAAGAGGGAGATCAAGCCAATTTGGCTGCTATGTTGCAAACCCTAATGCAACGATTGGATACTATGGATACTAAATTTGATGCTTTGGCTAATGATGTCCAACAAGTAAGAGAGGGACAAAATCAACAAGATCAACCTCCTCAACAAAGAGTCAATGCCGCAAACAACAATGAAAGAATTCAACATCCACCACCAAGACAAGTTATTCCTAGAATCGATCCTATGGAGAGGTTGAGACAACAAGAGCTTGGAGGTCAAGCAATCAATGAAAACATGCGGCCTAGAAGGGGAGTTGAAAGAGAAGAGCCTAAAGACAACATCAAGTACAAAATCCCTAAGTTCAATGGGAGAGGGTCGCCATCGAATTACTTGGAGCGTGAGTCAAAATTGGACATGTACTTTGACTATCACCCCCATGCCGAATCCAAGAAGGTGCAAATTGGACATGTACTTTGACTATCACCCCCATGCTTTGAATTGGTGGAATCAATTGGTGCAATCAAGGAGAAGAAATTTGGAGAGACCTATTGATACTTGGTTGGCATTGAAGAGTTTCATGAGAAAGAGATTTGTTCCAAGCTACTATATCAATTCTCTTTACCAAAGCTTGCAATCTTTGAGGCAAGGATCAACGAGTGTTGATGAGTACTACTGCGAGATGATGTTGGTTGATGTCTAGGGCTGAAGTTGATGAAGCTCCACAAGCCACCATGGCTAGGTTTATGGCAGGGCTAAATAGAGAAATTCATGACATAGTGGAGATGCAACAACACTATGATGTTGAGGAATTGCTTCAACATGCTTTGAAGGCCGAGAGTCAAGTTAAAAGGAATGGCGCTAAGAAGAGCTTTGCATCATCATCAAGCTCATGGAAAACTCCAATCAAGAAAGATGAGAAATCATCCAACAAAGAGAAGGAGTTGGCGCAAAAGGGAGCAAGCCCTAAATCCGATTCTAAGTCTTCATCAAGTTCTTCTTCTAAGAATCATGTTAAGTGTTTTAAGTGTCAAGGATTTGGTCATTATGCTAAGGATTGTGTTAACAAGAAAGTGATGTTTATGAATGACAAAGGTGAAATCGAAAGTGAAGATAAAGAATTTGCCCTAGGATCTAGTGGTGATGGAGATGATGAAAGGGGATTTGCGCATGATGATGAGGATGATGATGGTGATACACCGGCACTCTTGAACTTAGTTGCAAGAAGAACTTTAAGTGCCTATATTAAAGGAGATGTGCACAATCAAAGGGAGAATTTGTTTCATACTGGATGTATGCACATGAGAAACCTAGTAGTGTGATCATTGATGGAGGAAGTTGTACAAACATAGCTAATGTGTACTTAGTGAAGGAGTTGTCGTTGCCCACTACCAAACACCTTAAGCCATATAGTTTAGGATGGTTCAATGATAGAGAGGAGATTAAGGTTAACAAACAAGTTTTAGTTTCTCTTTCTTTGGGCAGGTACAATGATGAGGTGCTATGTGATGTGTTGCCGATGCAAGCATGCCATGTCTTACTTGGCCGACCATGGCAATATGACAACAAGGTCCATCATGATGGTGAGACAAATAAGTATTCCTTTATGTGTGGTAAGCGTCCTATTACTTTGATTCCTTTATCACCTCAAGAAGCTTTAAAAGATCAAATAAAAGTGAGAGATGAATTTGCTAGAATGGAATCTGAATATAGGGCTAAAGAAAAGGCTAAACATGCTAATTTGAATGTGAATTACGTTGAAAGCAAATCTGATTTGATTGATAAGCATGCTAGTTCTAAGAAAGTTGTTAAGGAGTGTATGTTAGCTACTAAGAGTGAGATTAAAGAAGCTTTGAATGGTAATTCTGTTTTGATCTTGCTTTTGCTTAAAAATACACTTGTGAGCACTAACCACTTGGAAAAAGAGCTTCCAAGCAACATTGTTTCTCTTTTGAGTGATTATGTAGATGTGTTTCATGAGGAGATTCCTAGTGGTTTACCACCAATTAGAGGGATTGAACATCAAATTGACTTCATCCCTGAGGCTCAAATACCTAATAAGCCAGTTTATAGGACAAATCCTGAAGAAACAAAGGAGTTGGAGAAGCAAGTTGGTGAACTACTTCAAAAGGGTTTTGTGCGAGAAAGCCTTTCTCCATGTGCAGTTCCTGTTTTGCTTGTTCCTAAGAAGGATGGAACATGGAGAATGTGTGTTGATTGTAAGGCAATAAACAACATAACGGTAAAGTATCATCACCCTATTCCTAGATTAGATGATATCCTTAATGAATTGCATGGTGCTTGCTTATTTTCTAAGATTCATTTAAAGAGTGGCTATCATCAAATTCGCATGAAAGAGGGTGATGAATGGAAAACTGCCTTTAAAACTAAGCTAGGGTTGTATGAATGGTTAGTTATGCCTTTTCGATTGACTAATGCACCTAGTACTTTCATGAGGCTAATGAATCATGTTTTGAGAGCTTATATTGGCAAGTTTGTTGTTGTTTATTTTGATGATATACTTGTGTATAGCCGAAACCTAGATGATCATATTGAGCATTTGCGTTATGTGTTAAATGTACTTAGGATTGAGAAGTTGTATGCTAACTTTAAGAAGTGCACCTTTTGCACAAACAAGCTTGTTTTTTCTTGGTTTTGTTGTCTCTGCACAAGGTATAGAAGTTGATGAGGAGAAGATCAAAGCAATCAAAGATTGGCCAACCCCCACCAACGTTGGTCAAGTGAGATCTTTCCATGGCTTAGCCGGATTCTATAGGAGGTTTGTTAAGGACTTTAGCACCTTAGCCGCCCCTATTACAAGTGTGATGAAGAAGAATGCACCATTCAAGTGGGGAAAAGAACAACAAGAAGCATTTGATACTTTGAAGGAAAAACTAACTAATGCTCCTTTGCTTGTTTTGCCTAACTTTAACAATACTTTTGAGATTGAATGTGATGCATCAGGGGTTGGAATTGGAGCTGTTCTAATGCAAGGTGGGAAGCCCGTAGCTTATTTTAGTGAGGAATTGAATGGGGCTGTATTGAATTATCCAACCTATGACAAGGAGTTGTATGCTCTTGTTAGAGCATTAGAAACTTGCCAACACTATCTTTGGCCTAAAGAGTTTGTGATTCACACGAATTATGAAAGTTTGAAGTACTTGAGAGGCCAACAAAAGTTGAACAAACGACATGCTAAGTGGAGTGAGTTCATTGAGGGTTTTCCTTATGTTGTGCGATACAAACAAGGTAAGGAGAATGTTGTAGCCGATGCTTTATCAAGGAGGTATGTCTTACTTTCCATGCTTGATTCTAAGTTTCTTGGATTTGAGTTTATTAAGGAATTGTATGCTAGTGATGTTTACTTCGGTGAAATCTTTAAAGCATGTGAAAATTCTGGATTTGGAAAGTATTATAAGCATGATGGATTTTTATTTAAAGAATCTAGGTTGTGTGTGCCTTCTTGTTCTTTGCGCATTATGCTAGTGAGGGAATCGCATGAAGGGGGTTTAATGGGTCACTTTGGAGTTGATAGAACTTATGAGATATTGCATGAAAACTTCTTTTGGCCTAAGATGCGGCATGATGTAGGAAAGTATGTTGCTAGTTGCATTGTTTGTTTGCAAGCTAAATCTACATCTAAGCCTCATGGATTGTATACTCCTTTGCCTGTTCCTTATGAACCATGGACACATATTAGCATGGATTTTGTGTTAGGTTTACCTCGTTCTAAGAGAGGTAAAGATTCTATCTTTGTGGTTGTTGATAGGTTTTCTAAGATGGCACACTTCATTGCATGCACTAAAACGTATGATGTCGTTAATGTAGCTAATTTGTTCTTTAAAAAGATTGTTAGACTACATGAAATGCCTAGGATGATTGTAAGTGATAGAGATGATAAGTTCTTAAGTCACTTTTGGAGAACTTTATGGGCTAAGTTAGGTACTAAGTTGTTATTTCCAACGACTTGTCATCCTCAAACCGATGGTCAAACTGAAGTAGTTAATAGGACTTTGTCAACCTTGCTTTGGGCATTAATTAAGAACTTAAGAACTTGGGAGGATTGTCTACCTCATGTTGAGTTTGCATACAATAGAAGCATACATAGCACTACTGGATATTCACCTTTTGAAACTGTGTATGGTTTTAATCCTTTAACCCCATAGGATTTGTTGAGTTTACCTTTGAGTGTGCAAGTCGACATGGATGGTGAAAGAAAGCCCGACTTTGTTAAGGATCTTCATGCAAGAGTTCAAGCTCAAATTGAGAAGAAAACACAACATTACATGAAGAATGCTAACAAAGAGCGCAAGGAGATCATCTTTGAACCTGGAGATTGGGTTTAATTGTATCTAAGGATGGAGAGGTTCCCTGAAAAGAGAAAGTCTAAGCTCTTACCAAGTGGAGATGGTCTATTCCAAGTTTTGGAGAGGATCAACAACAATGCCTATAAGCTAGATCTTCCAAGTGAATATGGCAATGTAAGTGCTACTTTTAATGTTTCAGACTTATCCTTGTTTGATAGTGATACAGATTTGAGGACAAATCCTTTTCAAGGGAGAGGGGATGATGCGCCAAGGGCCTATCATGGTCTTGAAGAGCACAATGGAGACAATGAAGATCATGGAAAGGATGCTCAAGGAGTGAAAGGAAGCATGGACAAGCTTAAAGGAGAGGATGGAATTGCAAAGATGCCATTAGGTGATGGAATCGCACCAAAGATGCCATTTGATCCTTTGAAGATGCCTTTAGGTCCGATGACAACAGCAAGGACTATGAAGTTCAAAGATGCATTAACAAGCCTTGTTCGAACTCATCTTGAAGGCTTGAAGTCCATTGAAGAACAATTGGAAGGCAATGAAGTCGACATATGCAAGAATATTCCAATCGATTCCAAGTTGTGCACTTTACTTGAATTTGATAATCATTAGGGTTCTCATTGTGTAATTCGGCCATATGGGCCTTAATTCTATCTTAGATTAGCTATTTAATTAGTCTAGAAGACATTGGGTTGGGCCTTGTTTGACTAAGTCCAATCCTTGTTTAATTAAGTTATGTTATTTACTTTTCCTAGTAGGACAAGGAATAGGCAATTTCCTTGTTCTTTCCTTTATATGAAAACCACCCATAAGGAGGTTTAAGGGGGTATATGCGTCGACCCTTCCACTATATAAAGGGTCCATCCCCCTCTTGTAAACACAAGTTGAGTTGATTAATAAAGTTGAGGTTTTACACCCAAATTGATTATCTTGGCTTCATTGTTCTAGTTTGAGCAAACTTAGGGTTCTTCAATCTTATAGAGTCCTAGCAAACAATTAGGTTGTGTGAGCTTAATTGTTTGTGAATCTTGTGATCTTAGGTGTTCAATTGCAGGTCTAATTGAAGGCTTAAGGGCGACGAACGAAGAGATCAAGCTTAGTGAAGATCATCGATTTTATTCATCTAGGAGAGATGGTGCTTCAAGTCGACTTTGGTGGCTATTCAAAGGGTAGATTTGAATCTAACACAACTAGATTCGTATCACAATCAAACTTGAGCGTCAACTCTAAGCTTGATTTAACTATAGATCTATCAAATTATCTCTTTAGCGGCCGTTCTAAATTAATAACAATCAAGATCATGAAATAAAACAGAGATTAGCAAACTATCAATCAAGAACAAATATCAAATTATAAGCACACAAATGTGACCATAATTAAATGATTGAATTCACCGAAGGATAAGAAGTATTAAAAATTTAGCTACTCATGGATTTCCATGAGAGGTATAAGAAAACTTACAAGACTTGAAGAAGGTGGAATCCTCCTTGATCGTGTCGTCAATGACCATAAAATAATCCCAACAATTACTAACTAAGAATAGCTAGGGCAAGTAGGGGTCGAACCCACAGAGAGATAGGTTATTATTCTTTTTCTTAAAACAAAATAAAATAAAGAGAATTTTTGGAAAGAGTTTAAAATTAAATTTAGCAAACTATAAAATTAACTAAGAAAACAATCAAGAAAACTAAAGAAAACAATTAATTAAAAAGTAGTGAATAGATTGAGAAAATAATTAAAGAGAACCCTCCAACATAGAATTAATCTCCCTCGTGACAATAATAACATGGATCATTGATATCTAATAATTATGAAAACCTTGGATAGCTTGTTTGGAATTAAATACTAAATTACCTTAATTAGATAAAATTACCTTGGTCCAGCTTAAATTATCCCTTTTATTTTTAACAATTAATTACCTTGGTCCAGTCTCAAAATTGATTAAGAACAAAGCATTAAGAACTAGTAATTTATAAACAAGCACAACAAACAATAAAATTATCCTTTGATTCTTAACCCCTTGGAAGAAATTGGTCCTTCTCTTCCAATGGCTACCAACGATTAGATCCGAATTGGTCCTTCAAGATCTAATCTAGCTAATGCAAACTTAATTTATCAAGATAGTGTCGACTCCAATCCATCAAGACAAACAACATAGAATTAAAACAGAGATTTAAGAAATACCCTAAGCAATTCTCATATATAAGCACAAAATCTCACTATGATATAAGTCAAGAGATCAATTAAATTCTACAATGGAGAAAAGAAAAGGATTACTCACTCATGAATTGAGTGAGCATCCACAAATAGGAAGAAGAAAACTTATCTATTGATGAAGAAGAAGAGGGGGGCGGCGGCTCCTAGAGTTTCTCCTCCAAATCTTCAAGCAATTCTACAATATATTTTTCTAAAGAGAGAATACATAAAAACCTAGACCTAAGGTGGCTATTTATATGGGAAAAATAACCTAAAGACACCTATTAGACTTAGGATATAAGTCTAGGACGTTCTAGGGTCTAACTTGGTCTCCAAGTTGGATTAAAAGTCTTCCTAGAGTAAAATCCAAGTTAAAATAGGATCCTGAAATTTCCTGATTTGGTGCAGCAACTTCGACGGAAGATTAAGGCTTGAAAATGGCAGAACTGAGCTTTGGACTTCAAAAGTAAAGTTGTAGATCTCGGAGTTAGCTTTCCAACGGCTACTCATGGGTCTAAAACGGACATCTGAGCAGAAAGTTATGGCCTTTCTACCGAGATTGCGTTGAATCCTAGTCCAACTAGGACTAGTTGCGGGAAATTACGGGATTTGGATATTTCCTTGGATATAGGTGGCACAAATTGGGATTTTGACTCCAATTATGGGCTTATATGGGCTGAATATTATCCCATATAAAATATACAAAATTCCATATCGTCCGGGCTTCTTCAATCCTTTGCAAATAAAGCTCCAATTCAATTCTTGCTCCTTGAAATAATTCTTCAATAATCTTCAAGTCTTCAAATTATCTTCAAGAAATCTTCAAACACGAACTTTGCATCTTCAAATCTATACTCAAAATTAATTTGCTCATATCTATGTAAAAAGTCATCAAAATAGCTCCAAAAGCAGTGAAAATTAACAAATTCTCAATTTCACATCTTATAAAGACTCAAAACACAAATATTAACAAAATAAGGTAAATTAAGAGCATAAATAGACCCAAAAACATAATAAAATACCCATAAAAATAGGGTTGTTTTTGGCTTAATCATATTTTCCCCCACACTTGAACTTTGCTATTTCCTTAGCAAAATCAATGTAAGTTAGTCAGAAATAAATTTTTCAAAAAATCAATTTAAATTCACACATATATCAAAGAATCAATTTAATCATGAAATCAAAATAACAAAGAATAATAACAATACTTAATCCAAAGATCAATAAATAACAAGCATCATCATTCTTAAGTAGCCATAATCAAAGTAGCTCTAATCACTTACCATTCTTCACATCTTACAATTACTTCTTCCTATAGGCTTGCATCTTCATCTTTTTCTCCATTACTCAAAAGATTACATATCATAAATAAATCAAGGGTTCATGTGGGTTATAATAGTTTTCAAGGGTAATTGGTTTTAGAAAACTGAGGTTACTAACCTCTGAAGTGTTCATGATTAGGGGTTACTAACGCCCTTTATTTTTATTTTGAGGCTACTAGCACTATTATTTTAGAGGGACAATATTTCTGTTGTTCCATGCCTCTTATCCTCTTCCCAAGGGTTACTAACTCCTTTTGTTAAAGAGAAGAGTGACAACAATGGAAAAGTTTTTTTTTAGCAGAAATACCTCTTCTCCTCTTGCATGAAATCACTTCTTTTATGAAAACATTTTTTTTAACTACCCTTTATATAAATAGTCCCCCACACTTATTCTTGACATATCCATAACATGTTTTCTTAATTGTAATTCCAATTAAGATTCAACACAAGTTTCTAGAAATAGATAATCATAAAAGCAATGAATGAATAAGATCATATCACAAACTTCAATGATACCTAATTCTAAGAAATCAAAACATCATGCTATAAATCAATCAATGAATAAAGCATTCTTAAAAATTTTAAGCATTCATCAATCATAATCAAATCAATAACTCAATATATGCATGAAAAATCAAAAAGTTTGAAAATAATCAAATTTTATGCTTCAAAAATCAATTTTTTCGAAAATTTTTTCAAAAATTGGGGAATTAAATAGCATATCAATCCAAAAACAATCAAATTTTATCCTAGGTTCTCATGCAAACACAGACTATCATATGACTCAATTATCAAACAATAACCCTATCAAGTATTCAAACCCCCCCCCCCCCCCCACTTAAAATTCACATTATCCTCAATGTAAAAGCAATCAAGAAATCAAAGCATGCGAAATAGCTTACCAAAAATAAAAAGTTAAGGTTCATGAAAACATACCTGGGCGGCTTTGATGAAGAGAATTGCTCAAAAAGACAATAAAAATTAAAATGATAGGAAAATAAAACTAGATAGTTTCTTAATGAAACTTGAAATATAAAAACATAAGATAAAGGAAAATAAAGATAAAGCATAAACTAAATAGCTAAACCTAAGATGCTTAAAAATAAAAACCTAAATCTAGAAAACATAAATTCAAATTAAAAACCCTAATTCTAAACCTAAATTGGTTTAGGCATAGCCTTCTCCAACAAACTGTAGAGACTATCCAAATTTCCAATTATACTATCAAAATCCTCTCTTAGGTTAGCAACTTGATCACTAATATCTTTGAATTTGGCAAGGAAAGGATGATGTTCTTCCTTATTTTCCTTCTCTTGATTAACCTCATCTTCCCCTTCCTTATTCTCATCACTAGAAGCATCACTTGATTCAGAATCAGAAGCAATAATTATTGGATTATCTTCACCTTGACCTTCCTCTTGCAATGGATCCTTTGGTCCAATTGGTGTTGATGATTTTTCCTTCAATTCTTCCAAAGTAAAAACAATAGCAATTGGTACGATCCTTGGCTGATTGGATGAAGAAGCATAATAAGGATGATGAAACCTTTGAGGAAAATGGGCACATCGCAAACGAGGTCTATAGGGTGGCCTATAGGGCATAGTGCGATACCCATCAATCCTTGGCATAGGGAAAGGCTTGCTCCATGTTGCAACTTGAGGTCTAATCCTTCCATCGAAATTCCTTGGTTGAGAGAATCGATTTCCATAAGGATGGAACCGTTTTTCAAACTCTTTCTCAGCTCTTTCCTTTGATCTCATAACAACTTCATGTGACTTGCTAGCTTTGTCCCAAAGAAATTGATTAATCATCCTAGCTTTGAAACCGGGCTTAGTTTCAATATCTTCCTTTGGTAGCAATGATATCATGCTCAAGAGTTCATGGCAATCTTGACGAAGAAAGCTTCCTTGGAATTTTGAACCAAATTGAGAAACTCCAGCTTGATAAAATTGCCTCCTAAAATTCTTAAATTGAACTTCAAAATTCATGGTGGTAGTTGCTAGTATCATCGACATCTTCAATTGGTGAAGGGGTTATCGAAATTTCTTCTTGGCTTGAGAGGTGTATCGACTTGCTTCTAGCTAGTCGACTTTTGCTTCTCCAAAAATAGCTCTAATCGACTTTGCTCTCCCAAAAATTGCTTCTAGTCGAAACTTTAAGCTCTCAAATATTGCTTCTTGTGTTTGATGAATAGAGAAGAGGGATAGAGGTGCCTTTATATAGTGATCAAGTCTTAAGTCTAAGAGGTTTTAGTTAGAGTAAAAAGTAAGAGACATACCTTGTTTAGGAACACATTACCTTTTTGAAAAAGGATTGCTATTGGAAAGCAATTAGGAACTCAATTTCCTAGTCAAAATAGGAAATTAAAATCCTAACTTACTATAGCATGGAATGGTGCAGCACTTCCTTGCATGGCGTGGACTTGGCGCGGCAACTCCTAAGTTAACCGGGACATGCTTGGTGTAGCGCGGATCAAGGCCAAGCGGGGCCTGGCAGTGGCGTGGATTGGTGCGCACAGGGCTCGGGCTGGAGCAGACTGCGGCCTGCCTCGTGCAGGTGCTGTCTTGGTCTGGCTTGGCCTTGGTGCGGTAATGGTCAAACTGTGGCCTGGTGCCTTACACAGCATGGCATGGTGATGTCGAGATAGGGCACGAGATATGCCTGATGGTCTGAACTGGGGCTCGGATAAGTGGTGGCCCTGTCCGGCAGGGGCTTGGCAGTAGCTAAGCTTTGCACGGCATGACTCGGGGGTGCCTTGGCTATGGCTCGATACTTGGCGCAGCATGGCTAGGTGGAGACCGAGCTTGGGCACGGGTCATGGCCTTGGGGCCTGGTCATGGTCGAGTGCTGGCTGGGCTAGGGCTAGACTCATGTGCGACCTGGCTCAGTAATAGCCGAGCAGTGGCTTGTAGTAGTGCGGAGCATGGCCTAATGATGGCGCAGCAATGCCGAGCCATGGCTGGCCATGCTTGCTAACTAGCATGGTGCGGACCAAGCAAAAACCGGCCATTATAGTGGTAATGGCATATTTGTTTGTCACTTCTTACTTCTTGGATAAATTTTCTTCAATTTAATGAAGAAAATTCATAAAACCTAAAAATTAAAATTAAAATTGAAAATTAAAATTAAAAATAAAAATTGGGTTGCTTCCCAATAACCGCTTGTTTAAAGTCATTAGCTTGACTTCCCTTCATCTCCCTTTAGGGTGGATTATACCTCAATTTTGTTGAGGGCAACTCCATGAATGGCTAGAAATGACAATGTCGTCTTTGTTGTCGTGAGTGGTTGATGCAATGGGTGCTTGTGGCATTGACTAGCATCGATCCTTTCTAGATTTTGGAAAGTGTACTCGTGTTGGCAAATCTTCTTATCTTTCAAAAAGAATTGATCCATGGATTGCCAATCTTCAGATTTGATCTCTCCGAAGCATCTATGTTCAAGAAACTTGTTGTTTCCCAAGAAATCATGATGTCCATGTTCCAAAAGTTGGGTATCAACAAAATTTTGCACATTTGTGTCGTTTAGCTCAGGATGTCCAAGTTGCTCATCATCTGGTGGCTCTTCCTTGTGTTCTACGAATCTTGGAGGAAAAGGTGGAGGGATGTCCATCTTGATATCTTCTTTCGTTACTTCTGATTCTTCATGCACAATCTTGGAGACCTCTTTTGGTAGAATAGAAACATCGACCATGCTTGGCTCATCTTCTTCATCATTGAAGAGAAATTGAAAGGAATCTTGCAAATCAAGTTCATATGGATTATTAATTGTTTTGCTTGATACCCCTTTAACTTCCTTCACAATTGGCCCTTGATGTCTTTGTGTAGTCTCTACCAAATCAACTAGCTTCCATTGTTCCTTGGGAACTTCTTGAATTGTAGCAATTAAAGGAATATGTACCTCCCTCTTTTGAAGTGAGTCAGATTGGCTTTCTTCATTGCATGTCTTCCTTTATGACGCAAATCTTTGAGGAAACGGTGGTGGACGTTGAATGGCCTCTATCTCTTTCATCCATCCAGATTTTGATTGAAGTCGAGAAGCTTTTGGTGATGAAATAGGCTGATCCTCCTTACTTTCGACTGAAGTTTCCTCTTTACTTAATAATTGCTCATTAAATTCAACAGTAGGTAGCGATATATCAGAGGATACAATCACTGGAGATGGTAGTATCGCAGGTGGAGATGGAACATCAGGTAATTCCATCTTTTGTGCATACCACTGTTGAGTTTCTTCAATTGCATTTACTCCGTACCCTTTTGTGTTTCCATTCATATGCCCTGCTGGTGGTGGTATAAGATTTTGGGAGAACATGTTCATCATATTTGTAAACATCTTCACTAAATCCCCTTGTTGAGTAGCCATCGATTTGATAGTTGCTTCAAGGTTATTTAGTCGTTCGTTTACAGGCTCGGATTACTTGGATGACACATCTCCATTAGTGGCATTGAACTGGTACACGTTTTCAGCCATTGTGTTGAGCAGCTTCCTTACTTCTTCTGGGGTCTTGAGTGTAAGACTTCCTCCACTGGCAGCGTCAACATACGTTCGATCTTCATAAAGGAGTCCATCGTAAAAGTGTTGAATCAAGAGTGCTTCACTGATATTGTGATAGGGGCAACTTGCGCAGATCTTGTTGTATCTCTCCCAATATTGGTACCACTTCTGGTCGGAGAGTTGTTGATAAGTAGTGATTATCCTTCTGACATCTGCACGTTTTGCTTCTGGAAAATACTTGTTCAAAAATACTGTCTCCATTCCCTTCCAAGAATTTATGGATTTCAATGGCAGACTTAGGAACCAGTCTCTTGCTTTTCCTTCTAATGTTAAAGGAAAAGTTTGAAGCTTCGCACCCTCTTCAGGTATCCCAAGGATTGCAGCACACTTGATAAAGAAATTTTGTAGATGCTCATGAGGGTTCTCATGAGATTCTCCTTAAAAGATTGGCATCATGCGGATTACTGCTGACGGCAATTTACAAGTCATATCCAAAGTAGGATATTCAATGCAAAGTGGTGGCATCTCACTGTTGAAATTCAGCTCCCGTAACGTTTGTGATTGCGTCATTACATCTTTTCTGCAAAACAAAGATGATCAAGTGCAAATCTGATAGAAAAAGAAAAGAAAAAGAAATAATTCACAATCTCCCCGGCAACGGCGCCAAAATTATGATCGTGTCGTCAATGACCATAAAATAATCCCACAATTACTAACTAAGAATAGCTAGGGCAAGTAGGGGTCGAACCCACAGAGAGATAGGTTATTATTCTTTTTCTTAAAACAAAATAAAATAAAGAGAATTTTTGGAAAGAGTTTAAAATTAAATTTAGCAAACTATAAAATTTAACTAAGAAAACAATCAAGAAAATCAAAGAAAACAATTAATTAAAAAGCAGTGAATAGATTGAGAAAATAATTAAAGAGAACCCTCCAACATAGAATTAATCTCCCTCTTGACAATAATAACATGGATCATTGATATCTAATAATTATGAAAACCTTGGATAGCTTGTTTGGAATTAAATCCTAAATTACCTTAATTAGATAAAATTACCTTGGTCCAGCTTAAATTATCCCTTTTATTCTTAACAATTAATTACCTTGGTCCAGTCTCAAAATTGATTAAGAACAAAGCATTAAGAACTAGTAATTTATAAACAAGCACAACAAACAATAAAATTATCTGTTGATTCTTAACCCCTTGGAAGGAATTGGTCCTTCTCTTCCAATTGCTACCAACGATTAGATCCGAATTGGTCCTTCAAGATCTAATCTAGCTAATGCAAACTTAATTTATCAAGATAGTGTCGACTCCAATCCATCAAGACAAGCAACATAGAATTAAAACAGAGATTTAAGAAATACCCTAAACAATTCTCATATATAAGCACAAAATCTCACCATGATATAAGTCAAGAGATCAACTAAATTCTACAATGGAGAAAAGAAAAGGATTACTCACTCATGAATTGAGTGAGCATCCCCAAATAAGAAGAAGAAAACTTATCTATGGATGAAGAAGAAGAGGGGGGCGGCGGCTCCTAGAGTTTCTCCTCCAAATCTTCAAGCAATTCTACAATATATTTTTCTAAAGAGAGAATACATAAAAACCTAGACCTAAGGTGGCTATTTATAGAAGAAAAATAACCTAAAGACTCCTATTAGACTTAGGATAGGACTCTAGGACGTTCTAGGCTCTAACTTGGACTCCAAGTTGGATTAAAAGTTTTCCTAGAGTAGAATCCAAGTCAAAATAGGAATCCAGAAAATTCTGGATTTCTGCAGAAACTTTGACAGAAGATTTGGGCTTGAAAACGGAAGATCTGGGCTTTGGTCTTCAAAGAAAAGTTGTAGATCTCGGAGTTAGCTTTCCAACGGCTACTCATGGGCCTAAAACGGACATCTGAGGAGAAAGTTATGGCCTTTCTACCGAGACTGAGTTGAATCCTAGTCCAACTAGGACTAGTTGCGGGAAATTACGGGATTTGGATATTTCCTTGGATATAGGTGGCACAAATTGGGATTTTGACTCCAATTATGGGCTTATATGGGCTGAATATTATCCCATATAAAATATCCAAAATTTCATATCTTCTGGGCTTCTTCAATCCTTTGCAAATAAAGCTCCAATTCAATTCTTGCTAGTTGAAATAATTCTTCAATAATCTTCATGTCTTCAAATTATCTTCAAGAAATCTTCAAACACGAACTTTGCATCTTCAAATCTATACTCAAAATTACTTTGCTCATATTTGTGTAAAAAGTCATCAAAATAGCTACAAAAGTAGTGAAAATTAACAAATTCTCAATTTCACATCTTATAAAGACTCAAAACACAAATATTAACAAAATAAGGTAAATTAGAGCATAAATAGACCCAAAAACATAATAAAATACCCATAAAAATAGGGTTGTTTTTTGCTCAATCACTCCTTGCAAAACCCTAAGGAAAATCGCACATCTCTATGCAAAGAGAGAGTGTCAACTTCCTTAGCCTAAAAACTAGAAGAATAAGAAAAATAGATGAAGAGAAAAATAGATGTGATGATATATCCTCTAGGGTTACATAAGGTGGCTATTTATATATGTTAGACATGAATAAATAAAATACGCAGCGGACTTACAAAGATAATTGCGTGCCTTCAAAGATTCTCTACTTGTTTTACGAACGGAGCTTCCTTGTCTTTCTTAGTCCGTCAAGAGAAAACAACTAGTGTCTTCTCTAATTCCACACTCTAAATCCTAGGAGTACTAGTGGATCTCCAGTATAAACTAACTCTCAGATGAATATTTTTTTAGGGAAAAGAAGCGTAACTTTTTCTCCAAATAGTTCTTCTTATATAGAACTATTAGATGAAGTCACTTAGACTTAACAAATAGATAAGATAAATAGGAGTATTATTTAATTATATCTTATTAACAAATAATAAGATGTTTTCTTATTTAAATGACGGATAAAAAATTAACAATCTCCCACTTTATCCTCATTTAAAAAAAACCCACCACAAAATATTCACAGTCTTAGTTAGCAAATACTTTCATACAGAAATAGAGCGTGTGACCGGACGAAGTAACAATGAAGAGTCTTGGACCTTTATTAAGTTTCCACCATATTAATATAGGTCACGAATAAATGGAGTATTCGTCCATGCCCCAAATCAATTAGTTTACACCGAATCATGGAGTTAATCCCTCATTACTCCCACATTTGATTCACTAGTACTTGTGACTTCATGATTATCAATTACTCATTTGATAATCGCCCGGGCTATGAATCACAATACTTGTGTAAAGCATCAATTGGTCTTACCCCATTCCTAATATTAATCCACTCGGATTGGAGTACTTTCCTAGCATGTCCCTTGTGGCATAGTAATCATTCATGCCCCTTAGATCACATACTAAGGTGTTACATCTAATCCAAATTTCATAATATAGGTTTGGGTTCAAGGGCATTATTTATAGGGCTCACACAGTGACAAGGAGGGAAACAACATCTTGTCACTCACCTATGTGGTCAAAAGCACATACAGTATGATATGTATGCTACGACGAAGCTCCCACTAAATGGGCCATGTCATGCTTCATATGTCGTACGATTACGGTCCAAATACTACTACAAGTATTTAACCCAAGTTATATTCACCAAAAGTATTACTCCATATACTTTTGCTCATAACTTGTCGGCTCTACTATAGGCTTAATGAAATAGTGGGGTTATCTCATTATAACGACTTATTTCCATATTAAGTCTCATCTCAAAACTTATTGAGGCGACTAGTATTGAACATGACATTTCTACTAACCTCATAGTAGAAAATGCTACCATTAAGCATTTGACTCTCTCAATTTAATGTTACCAAAAACATCAAATTCTTGTCATGTTCTAGTCTCATCCTACATGTTACCCAAACATTAGGGTGATCATCCGTGTGAGTGGACTGATTTCGCCTATCGACATGTAAGTGCCTGAATTATAATTCTTTGTTACAAAATTCTAAAAAAAGAGAAAATCATAACTTTATTCCATAAATCATAAATACAATGTCCATCAAAATTTTGACAATCCCAAGCTCTTAACATGAGTTTTAAAACTGTCTCTAGCAATAGGTTTCGTGAAAGGGTTAGCAACCATATTGCTAGTGGATAAATGTTTGAGAACAACTTCTCCTTCTTTGATCATATCTCTAATGTAGTGAAAACGAATGTCAATATGCTTGGACCTCCCATGATTTTTCGGGTCCTTAGCATATGCTAGTGCAGCCATGCTGTCTGAATAAATCAAGACTGGTTCATCAGAAAGTGCAGTAACTCCCAAGCTCTACATGAATCTCCTTAACCAAATGGCTTCTTGCACTGCCGCTGAACATGCCACATATTCAGCTTCCATGGTTGACAATGCTATGCATGATTGTTTCTTACTACACCAAGAAACAGTTGCTTCTCCAAGCATAAATGCATAGCCTGAGGTGGACTTCCTACCATCTTGGTCTCCACCCCAATCGGCATCACTGAATCCTTTAAGCTTCATCTCACCCTTTTGGTAGCAGAGGACATAGTCTGCAGTACCACGAAGATACCTGAATATCCTTTTGACAGCTTGCCAATGGGCAGGTCCTGGATTGCTTTGGTAACGACTTACCAAACCAACTGCAAAGCAAATATCAGGGCGTGTACACAACATAGCATACATTAGGCTCCCAATAGCATTTGCATATGGTACTCGTTCCATCTTTTTCTTTTCTTCTTCAGTTTTTGGACAATGATCTAGACTTAATTTAAGCCCCTTTTCAACTGGAGTGTCAACTGGGTTACTATAATGCATCCGGAATCGTTCTAATATTCTTTTGATATATGTTTCTTGAGACAAACCAAGAATACCTTTTGAACGATCCCTTAAAATTTTAATGCCAAGTACATAATTGGCTTCACCCATATCCTTCATCTCAAAAGTGGAGGATAGCCATTTTTTAGTGGCATTGATCATCTCCATATTGTTCCCTGCCAATAGTATGTCATCCACATATAGTGAAAGAATCAAAACTCCTTCAAACGTATTTTTGACATGCACACAATGGTCCTCTTCCAACATTACTAAGCCAAAAGCTATTATGGCTTCATGGAATCTATGGTACCATTGTCTAGAAGACTGCTTAAGACCATAAATTGATCTTTTAAGGCGACAAACCTTATGTTCTTGGCCTTTGATTTCAAAACCAATAGGCTGGTCCATATAAATTTCCTCATTTATCGCACCATTGAGGAATGCAGTCTTAACATCCATTTGGAACAACTCTAAATCCAAATGGGCCACTATGGCAAGGATTAAGCGAATAGAGGCCATTCTCACAACAGGAGAGAATGTCTCGTCATAGTCTATACCCTCAATTTGGGTATAACCTTTCGCTACTAATCGGGCCTTATGCTTGTCAATTGATCCATCTGATTTACGTTTAACTTTAAGAACCCATTTGTTCCCAATAGTTTTGCGACCTGGAGGTAGATCAACTAACTCCCACACATTGTTTTTGGCCATAGAGTCCATTTCATCCTTCATGGCAGCTAACCATTTATCTCGAGTGGATGATGCTAAAACTTCTTGAAAAGAAGCAGGTTCATCATCATCTTGTGAAATACTTATGAAAGCATTATTTTCGATTTCAAAACGTCGACGCGGAACATTTCCACGTGAACTCCTACGTAATTCGATGCTTTCATTTTGGGAATCCACTTCTATTGGCATGCTCCCACTATTGGGTACATTTCCTATGGGCATGCTCCCACTATTGGGCATGCTCCCACTACCTTTGTCGATCTCTGGTTGAGTTCTTATTTCCCCACCATCGACAAAGGGTTGTGTGATCTCTTCTTCCAACTCATACAAGTGCAGATCATTTTGTACTTCACCAATACTTGGAAATTCTTCTTCAAGAAATTTCACATTTCGAGATTCCATTTCTCTCATACCCCCATCTGGGTGTTCACCATACATGACATACCCCTTAGAATTCTCAGGATATCTTATGAACACTTGTTTATTTGCTTTAGGCCCAAGTTTTCCAAATTTATGGTTCGGATTGCGAACATATCCAGCCGATCCCCAAGGGCGTAAATATTCTAAATTGGGCTTTCGCCCAGTCCATAACTCATATGGCGTTGAGGGTACTGATTTACTAGGCACTCGGTTAAGTATATAGGCAGCGGTTAATAAAGCATCTCCCCAAAACTTAATGGGAAGATTGGCTTGCGCCATCATCGACCTAACCATGTCTAGTAGAGTGCGATTCCTGCGCTCAGCAACACCGTTTTGCTGCGGTGTTCCAGGAATGGTTAACTGTCTTAATATGCCTTTTTCCTCACATAATGTCTTGAACTGATCAGACAAGTATTCTCGACCACGATCGGTCCTAAGAGTTTTCAAACTCCTTTCTCTTTGATTTTCTACCTCGGCTACGAAGCGTTTGAAACAATCCAAAGCTTCATGCCTATGAGACAACAAATACATGTACCCAAAACGTGAATAGTCATCAATAAATGTGAGAAAATAGCTTGCACCGTGACGTGCTTTAACATTCATCGGACCACATATGTCCGAATGAACTAATTCTAAAGGATGATTAGCTCTTGTTGCCTTACCAAAAGGCTTTCTGCTTGCTTTTCCTGTTAAGCAAGGCTCACATGTAGGAACATCGACTTTTGTGAAAGAGCCCAATAGGCCTTCTCTTGCAAGTCTTTTCATCCTATCTTGGCCAATATGTCCAAGTCTAGAGTGCCATGTAACAGAATCACTGTTTGCATAAAAAACATTTGTGGAAAACGAATCCATTTTATTATCATCCAAGTCCAAACTAAAGAAACCACCAATCAAAGTACCATGTCCAAAAAAATGCCTTTTGGAAATAAATACCCAAACCATCACTACTAAAGAGAAATGAATATCCTAAGGAAATCATAGCTAAAACTAGAACATAGATTACAACGAATTCCAGGAGCACTAATCGTGAAGCAACAACATGCTATCCACTGCTCATCCTTAACTGGTACGAACCCATTCCAAGGACTTCCTCTCTTGTTTCATTTCCAAGAGTGACATACTGAGTGCCAGCTAAAACTCGGTGATAATCTACGAAACCATCTCTATCGTGCACTACGTGCTTGTTTGCGCCTGTATCAACAATCCAATCAGGAAACAGTTGAGCAAATAATGCATGTGCACAAACAAATGTATAAATGGATTTAAGAGAAGCATGGATCTTTACCTTTCTCGGATTAGTGCAATCCTTGGGCAAAGTGTCCTTTCCCTCCACAGTTATAGCACTTAAGCTTGCTAACATCCTTTCTCTTTGCACCTTTTCTCTCTTGTGGCTTGGCAGGCCTATTTTGATTAACCTTATGAATAGGCTCCTTTTTGCCTTGCCACTTGTGCTTAGGCTTTTTCTTTAATGCTCCTTGTCTCCCCGCATGGGCTACGAGACCAACAGGCTTGGATGTCTCTAGGCGCTCAGCCTCAAGCTCAAGGTGTCGTGAAATATCATTGAAGGTCTTAATATTCTCACTGTGGGTCATGAGGAGCTTCATTTGAGACCACTCTGGGTCAGGGAGTGAACGAATCACTACAAACACTTGTTGTTCATCACTAAGATCAACACCAGCTCCTCTAAGATCACGAATCATCGAGCTCATCACTCGAAGATGCTCAGGCATAGTGTGCTTCGAATCTTTAGTATATTACTGAAATTTCAGTTTCAAAGCACGAAGCCTTGTGGCTGAGGTTTGACCAAATGTCACTTTCAGCTGATCCCACATTTCCTTAGTAGTAAGGAAATTCTCAAATTCCCCAATCAGGTCATTGTGCATGCTACTCAGCATTGTAAAGCGTGCACATCTATCCTTTTTGACCCAATTGTCATAAGCCTCCTTATCACGACGATGTTGGGCAGTATTACCTTCCTCAGGTCGTACCATGGTGGTGGTTAAGGTTTCCAGAACCTCTTGCTCATTAAGAAGATATTGAATCTTCCTTTGCCAGATGTCATAGTTTTGACCATCAAGCTTTTCGCCTTTGGTCAAATCAACAACTATGTTTTCAGACGCCATCTCACTACAATGATCATTTTAAAATGGACATTAGGCACATTAATAGTGGTAAAAATCTCAAATTAATTCAAATTATAAATTTCTATTTATCTCATAAGATCGAAAACTTCGCTATGCTAATAATCATCACTTATGAGACATATAGAAAAGAATAATTTTCAGAATTAATTCCCACTTTTAAAGAACTTATCCTTTCTACGAAAAACAAATTTTCTAGAATTTCTTTGGAGAAACAAATCCCTCAAAAAAAACATATCCAATATTATTCGAATAAATATACAAGAAAAATCAACCAAATTGCTCAAGAGATAATAACGTATATATACTTGCAAATAAAAGAAATGCAAAAGACCAAAAACATGTCAATTGCTTAATAGAATGCGAAACTGATATGTTTAAATAAAAACATATATTATTATATTATAATAATAATAATATAATGAATGTCAGAATCATATTTCACCAAAAAAAAGAGAATCACGTTTCAATTGAAAAAAAAAAGGGATTGCAAAACCAATCTGCAATTAGTATTTTGGAAAAATAAAATAATTGCACAAACAAATTTGCATACAAAACAAATATGAAGAATTTTAGTAAAAAACAAATCAGGATTAAATGCAAATTAAAATAGCAAAACAAATTTGCATAAAAAACAATCTGCAGGAAAAGTTGGATTTACTTTAACATGCAAAACAAAATTTGCATGCTAAACACGTCTCTGTAGAAAATAGCAAATCTAATTGCAAATCATGCTTTGATTACAAAATAATAAATAATAGTGCAAAACGAATTTGCAAACAGTTCAGTTTATCACGTTCTAGAAACAAAACAATATGGAAAAAAATCTGCAAAATTGGATGGATTTGGATATGTGGAACAAATCTATATTATATAGAACCAATCCGCATAAAAAATATGTACTAATGTAGAACTAATCCACATTAATCTACGAGGCTATTTATTAACGTAGAACAAATTTACATATTTTCTTATATGTAAAACAAATCTACAACGTCTATTAATTTATTATTAAAAATAAATTAAAACAACCACATAGAAACAAATCTATGTATATGTAGAACAATTAAACAAAAAAAAAATAACAGCCAAATAGAACAAATCTATAATTAAAATAGCCCAAAAATCCAAGACAAACAATTTCAAAAAAAAAAAGAAAAAATAAGGAACACATCCGTGAAAACAAGTTATCAAGCTCGGATACCAATGTTAGACATGAATAAATAAAATACGCAGCGGACTTACAAAGATAATTGCGTGCCTTCAAAGATCCTCTGCTTGTTTTACGAACGGAGCTACCTTGTCTTTCTTGGTCCGTCAAGAGAAAGCAACTAGTGTCTTCTCTAATTCCACACTCTAAATCCTAGGAGTACTAGTGGATCTCCAGTATAAACTAACTCTCAGATGAATATTTTTTTAGGGAAAAGAAGCGTAACTTTTTCTCCAAATAGTTCTTCTTATATAGAACTATTAGATGAAGTCACTTAGACTTATGATGGGAGTTAAACTCCTAATTAAACTAATTAACAAATAGATAAGATAAATAGGAGTATTATTTAATTATATCTTATTAACAAATAATAAGATGTTTTCTTATTTAAATGACGGATAAAAAATTAACAATATTGGACTAATTAGACTCCATATAGACTTAGGAAGGGTCTAGGACGGTTTAGAGGCTTGACTTGGTCTCCAAGTTGGCTTAAAAGTCTTTTCAGAACTGAAATCCAAGTGAAAATAGGATCCTGGAGAATTCTGGAATCGTGCGGAAAATTCGACAGCAATTTCGGGTTTGAATATGGCAAAACCGGGCTTTGGGCTTCGAAGCAAAGATGTAGGTCTCGGAGTCCTCTTTCCAACGCCTACTCACACTCATTTTTTGGATGTCTGGATCAAAAGTTATGGCCTTTTTACCGAGACTGCGCAGAATCCTAATCCAATTAGGACTAGTATGCGGGAGTATGCGTGAATTGAATATTTTCTTGGACTTGTGCGGCACAAATTGGGATTTTAACTCCAATTGTGGGCTTATATGTGCTGAGTATTATCCCATATAAAATATCCAAAAATCAAGGGTTTCCGGGCTTCTTCATAGCTTGTCTTCAATCCTTCGCGATTTAAGCTCAATCTTCAATTCTTGCTTCTTGAGATAATTCTTTAATGGTCTTCAATTCTTCAAATTATCTTCAATAAATCTTCAATCATGAACTTTGAATCTCCAAATCTTCCCTCCAAATTGCTAAACCCATATTTGTGCAAAAAGTCATCAAAATAGCACCAAAAAGAGTGAAAAACAATTTCCACTTTTCCTCTCTTCAAGACCTAAAAACACAAATACTTGCAAAATAGGGTTAAAATACACATAAAAATAGTAAAAAGCATAGGAAATCATAAAAATAGAATCTATTTTAGCTTGACAATGCATCAGCCACAACATTCTCCTTACCTCTCCATTGTGGTGGTAATTGAGCAAGATTAGCCCTAGGTTGATTTTGGCCCTCTCTCACTTGTTGAACTTCATTGGCCAAGGTATCAAATCTTGTAGACATGTTGTCCATTCGTAGCACTAGGGTTTGCAACAAGATAGCCAAGTTGTCCTGATTTTCTCCATCTTGTTTATCTCCCATTGTACCTGCAATAAAAAGGTTAGTAAGATAAAGAAAATCCTCACAAAAGTGTGTGTGTGTGATTACCACAAAGTGCTCTCGTGTTTGCACACAACTAAGCGGGTTAGCTGCCCTTTAATCACTCTTGATGATCTCACACAATTCTGCCTTTCTCCACTTTGTTTAGCTTCAATAGGCCTAATAAGAACAACTTGTAAGGATTACTTCGCTCTTCTCGTGACCTACTTGAGGAACAAACAATTAGAAGCAACAACTTAATGTGAATCAAAGGTAAGTGATCTTAAAACACCAAACCAAAACTTGTAGCACTTCAATGTCGATGTAGATAGTCTCAATGTAGATGTTATACATGAATTTGAGACCAAAAACTTCCTGTCTCAACCCTGCAAAAGGTCGAACTCAACCTGGAAAAAGGGTGAAACAGCCCCTAATCGCACAAACCTTAAGAATCCAAATTTGGAGCTTAAAATCCAATTTTTTACCACTTAATTCCAAAGATTCCAAACTGAAATTCTCAAAATCAACACTTCAATTACAGCAAAAGTTTCCCAAAATCTTAAAACAGCTCTCAATTTCTCCAATTAGGGCTAATTGTAACAAATTATATCAATTGCAAAATCACAGAAAGATCCGATAACTTTTTTTATTTTTTTTTTTTGAATTTTTCAAAATTTTTCCCAGAAAGATCACGATGTAAAAGCCCTAAATCTAAAATTTCAGCCAATTCCAACCACTAATGAATGCAGAAGAAAAATCACAAGTTTCTGGTCGAAAAAATTTTATTTTTTTGATATTTTTCGATATAACCTTGATGTATGAGGACTCCAAATCTGGAATTTCAAAGCAAACGGAGCCATACTGAATCAAGAATAAAAATCACAAGTTTCTGAAAAGTAAAGGATTTGTGGAATCTTCGATAGGAATCATGGCCGTAGAAGGCACCGTACCGCAGTGGGGGCCTCATAAATAATCGCGGGGAAAGCTTCATCTTCAACAATTTCAACTTCCAGAGCTTCATCTCGTTCTGCACATTAGTCTCAAATTACTTTTCTCCAATTTCTTTCCCTTTAACAAGTGTTCCCATCTTCTTTCTTCAAGCCCCTTTTTCAAAATGATTTCCCATTTACTTGAAGTGAATCAATGCAATTTTTCTCCCTATTCATAATTTCCATGTTGTGCTCTGTTATTGCGTTCAAGAAACAGGGGTGAACAGAGTCTGGTTTTTCTTCCCCGAAAAGCCATTTCTACGGTAACCACCCTTCCATTGTAGTGGTTACAGGCACCACAAAGTGGGTTCCTCAAAATTACCACCGAGTTTAACTCTAAGCTAATTCTAATTCTGCGGTGACTCCTTTTAGCTAATTCTGCGGTGACACCTCTCTTACCGCAAAACCCTCAACACCAAAATCCATTAAAACACAACCACGCCGCAACAAGAATCATTCCCAAAACTCTTATTTGTTCTCCTCACCACTTCAAAGTCATCTTTTTGTCAAATTCTTTCCTTTAAAGTTGTGTTCCCACCTAATTTCTTTCAACCCATTTTTCACAATTTATACCCATGTATTCTATGATGAATGAATGGAAGAAAACAAATTCATTCTCTTTATTTGTTAGTTTCATCTCTTCCCCTGTTCTTGTGTTCAAAAAAACAGAGGTTAACAGAGCATCTTCCTCAAGCCAATTCTATGGTAGCACCCCTTTTACCACAGAACTCACTTTGTGAAACACTTTTGCCGTAAAACTCGCTTTACCAAACACTTTACAGGATATCCCACTTTGCGATAGCACTCTTCATCGCAGAGAGCCTTACCGCGGTAGCACCCTCTTTACCGTAGAGCTCTCCTTACAAATCACTGCCACCTTAGCTTTTGCGGTATCTCCTATTCAAGTTTAACCCTCCCTCGAAGATAAGGGCTAGTCCAAAGCCCATTGGAGCAAAGACCAGCCCATTCCCCTTTGCCACAAAAAGCTCCCCACATTTAATGGCGACTCCGTTGGGGAGCTGGCAAAACACTTGAAGAGGAAATATACCGCGTCAAAGTGCGGTTCGGCTGGGAAGTCAGGCTCTACCTGCCGAATTTGTTGATGTCCAAGAAGAATATGTCGAGTCCTCTGCCGAGCACAACCAACAAAACTCGGTAGTCGAATCCTACGGCTGATGGAACTTGCCCGCGGAATTTACCAAATTCAGTTCAAACTCTTGGACACTTTAAGAGACCTCCAACCTCATCTTGCAAATGGTGGACACTCTCAAAATGCGAGAATGCGCTAAACTCTCGAGATGGTGGAAATGCCTTGCAAAGGAACACAACACAAAACCTAACTGCGGGAGCTTTGGCATGAGTCCCAACTGCGGAGGCTTTGGCATGTGTCCCAATTTAGTATAATTTCAAAAATTTCGTAGGGAGATTAACAAAATTTCGTAAGAATGCATGTTTTTGAAATTTTTATAGAAAGTTTATCAAAATTTCATAGGGTAGTTATTTAAAATTTCATGAGGTGGTTATCGAAATTTTATGAGATTATCAAAATTTCAAAGGAGGGTTATCAAAATTTTACATGGAGGTTTATCAAAATTTTATAAGGAGATTATCAAAATTTCATAAGAAAGTTATCACAATTTGATAGTATATTTATCAAAATTTATAGTGTGATTATATACTGTTAAGGGTCAAATTTGGGATAGTTAAGGCCCATTCAAAGACTAAAATCTCAAATTCTTTACCATGGCCAAAAATACTAAAAATACCCTATTTTCCCTTTTTCACAAAATACTTCATAAAAGGCTATATTATTTTACACATACATAGGCTTACATTTGACCCACATAAATAAAAGCGACCCCATATACTTCACACACACTCAAATAAGCCCAATGAAATTCACACACACATTTGAAGCCCAAACAAAGCCCATGTTCCTCAAGTAGCCCAACGAGTCACAAACAAAGGCCCAAAAACTCACTAAATCGGCACATAGAGACAAATATTCCCCACGGCAAAGAGTTTCCACCATCACATGGCAGTAGCTGCAGCGTCGTTCAAGGGGAAGCCAAAGATGCCGCAGGTAAGATGTCGAGAAGGGAATATTGCCAAAGGGAGTAATATTTACCGATAATGAATTATTTCCATATATAATTATGGCATCAAAGATCAATCACCACAATAAAACACACTAATCCTTGGATTTGCAGAGAACGTGGGTCAAGACCATGAAGCGGGAAAACACTTTGAAGGAGTGGCTTGGATGGCATGTGAAGATGGGAATCTGCTAGGGGTTACTTTTGGAAGGGACAACTTGCTTGGAGGTTGCTCCCCGCTTCAAAGATAACGCTATGGCAAAAAAGGGAAAGAATCCCACAGCGGTTGACTTGCTGCCAAGAATCTCAGAAATGAAGTCGACCCAGCACTCGAAAAGAGAAAATAATTCAAAAGAAAAAAAAAGCAAATTTGTGCACAGCCCAATATGGAAGATGCCATGGCAGAGGGTTGGTGGAATCTTCGGCAGGAATCATGGCCGTAGAAGGCACCATACCGCAGTGGGGGCCTTATAAATAATTGCGGGGAAAGCTTCATCTTCAACAATTTCAACTTCCAGAGCTTCATCTCGTTCTGCACATTACTCTCAAATTAATTTTCTCCAATTTCTTTCCCTAGTGTTCCCATCTTCTTTCTTCAAGCCCCTTTTTCAAAATGTATTTCCCATTTACTTGAAGTGAATAAATGCAATTTTTCTCTCTATTCATAATTTCCATGGTGTGCTCAATTATTGCGTTCAAGAAACAAGGGTGAACAGAGTCTGATTTTTCCTCCCCGAAAAGCCTTTTCTACGATAACCACCCATCCATCATAGTGGTTATAGGCGCTGCAAAGTGGGTTCCTCAAAATTACCGCCGAGTCTAACTCTAAGCTAATTCTAATTCTGTTGTGACACCTTTAAGCTTATTCTGCGGTGACACCTCTCCTACCGCAAAACCCTCAACACCAAACTCCATTAAAACACAACCACACCACAACAAGAATCATTCCCACAACTCTTATTTGTTCTCTTCACCACTTCAAAGTCATCTTTTTGTCAAATTCTTTCCTTTAAAGTTGTGCTCCCACCAAATTTCTTCCAACCCATTTTTTACAATTTATTTTAGAAGAAAACAAATCCATTCTCTTTATTTGTTAGTTTCATCTCTTCCCCTGTTCTTGTGTTCAAAAAAACAGAGGATAACAGAGCATCTTCCTCAAGCCAATTCTGCGGTAACACCCCTTTTACCGCAGAACTCACTTTGTGAAACACTTTTGCCGCAAGACTCGCTTTACCAAACACTTTACAGCAAATCTCACTTTGCGATAGCACTCTTCATCACAGAGCTCTCCTTACTGCGGTAGCACCCTCTTTACCGTAGAGCTCTCCTTACAAATCACTGCCACCTTAGCTTTTGTGGTATCTCCTATTCAAGTTTAACCCTCCCTCGAAGAAAGGAGTTGGCCCAGAGCCCATTGGAGCAAAGATCAGTCCATTTTCCCTTTGCCACAAAAAGCTCCCCACATATACCAAACATTTTATAAGGAGGTTATCAAAATTTCATAGCGTGCTTACCAATGTTTCACATGGAGATTATTAAAATATCATAGTGTGCTTATCAAAATTTTATATGGAGGTTATCAAGATTTCATAAGGAGCATATTAAATTATCATAGTTTCGTTATCAAAATTTTGTAGGATGGTTATTAAAATTTCATATTGAGGTTTTTAAAATTTTAGAGTGAGGCTAACAAATTCATAGGGAAGTTAACAAAACTTATAGGGAGTATCTAAAAAGTTTACAGTGTCGTTATCAAAATTTCATAGTATGATTATTAAATTGCATATGAATGTCAATCAAATTTCATGGTGTTATTATCAAAATTTTTTATAAGTTTTAAATTTAAACAGGTTGGGTCACGTGCAACGCACGTGAAAGTTAAAACTAGTAGTTATTAAAATGTAGCAAAAAAACATAGTTACTAAAACCGGCCCGGATTTTGACTCAATCAAGCCTCTAGGTCACGAGTCAAGTGGTTCAACTATCAGGCTGATCGGGTCAATGCGGGTTATGAATTAATATATTACAAAAAATTTAAAATTTTTATATATTTTCATAATTTTGTTTTAATATTTATATACTTAAAATGTTAAATTTAATATAGAAAAATATCATTTTTTTCCGTTTTTTAATGAATTCTATTATTATAATAATATGAATTTACAATATTACATTTTTATTTATTAAAAAATAATGTAAATTGGTTCTGGTTCATGAAAAAACGACTCTTTAGATATGAAACTAGTCCTTTTTGAGTTGGGAGTGTAAAAAGTTAAAATTCTCCTAACAAATACAATTTCGGAAAATCGAAGTTGTGTTCCCATCCTTGCTGAAGTGTAGGCCCTTACCACCACAACTGATTACTTGTTGGTTTACTAGTCCACCTTTATTAGTTCTTCCATTTGTAATCTTCTTTCTCCTATTGATTTAGTTAAGTTAATACAACCTCTACATTTCCACGCACCAAAATTTCTAGCTCCTAGATTTGTAAACTCTGATTTTTAATTTATCTATTGCTCCATTTCTACCTAAAAAAAAATTCTGGCCCGCGGCAAATCACGGGTCGTTTCCTCGTATATGATAGAGAGAACATGATAATTTTTTTTGTTCAAAAAGAGAGCATGATAATTTGGGCAAAAGAAAAGGCATAATTTATCACAGTGAAGCGAAGTGAGGATACTTTGTCTTTGTTCCCAACAAAAATCCTCTTGTAAAGGTGTCTTGTTGTGAATCAGTTCTCAATTTTGGGTGACAAGAACAGATGGGCATATAAAAAGGTAGCTTTATTTAAAGGAAATATTAAGAGAAGTTCAAGTCATATTCAACTGTAAAGCCTCAATCTAAAGTCTCTCCATTGTTGTTAAGGTCGTGGGCTCCAAAA
>AWWV01012738.1:0-21745 GCA_001974805.1 Corchorus capsularis
TATTATATATATATATATATATATATATATATATATAATAAGGCCTAGATTAATAATGTGCTCTAATAATGTGAAATATGTACGTCAAATTTGATACTAGAAAGCATCTCTAGGCAGTCTTAATAATGGTCTTTTTTTTGGCACAAAGTCTTAATAATGGTCTTTAGTTATGCAAAAATTGACTATGAAGACACCTCCAAACCTTGCTGATCAAAATTATTAACCGGGTTCCGTTTTTGACTTTATATGTAAATTGATAGACATTTTAGAACAGTCTATGAAATGAACTGGAAAGAGCAGTCCATACTACGATCGTGCTACATGTCTATTTTTAGATCTAACGATTATAACTCAATATAACAGTAAAAGTGCAAATCACACAATTTTTGCTCTATTGCATCAATCTTTCTCACTCTAACCCTATTCATCTTCCTCCTCCTCTCGCACTGTAAGTTTAAAGTTAAACAGCCATATTTGCCTACCAAAGAAGCAGCCACATCTGAAATCTTCATTCTACGCAAGAGTTACTCCTCGATTTTTATGCTGAAAATTGTTGGTTTTTCTCCTCAAATATTTAAAAAGCATCATCTTTGAATATAACATCTGCGGCTTTTGCTGCTTTTTTAGATCTTCATCTTCATCTTTTGCTTTCTAGTGCAAACTAAAAAAAATTCTCGGTTGACTTCCTAGATTCTTGAATTTCTTTCTTGATAATGTAGTTGTATGATTAAAGGTTTTAAATTAATAGAAATGGCAACAAGACTTTTTTGGTGTTCTTAAATTTCGTTCTGGATGGGTTCATTTTGGATGGGGTTATAAAAATGGCAGCAAGTGTACAAACAAACCAGGGTCAACCGGTCAAATGCCCAAAACTTGTGAGATTCTCAAATTGCCTCCATTAACAATTTTTTCCCCTATTCATTTCGAAGTCGTTTAAACCAGGAGAGATATCATTGGTTCCACAAGATTTAGATCTTGTGTGCTAGAATTTTGTACTTAATTTGATTCACAAGCGTTGGATCTAAAAAATGACAGATGCCAAAATCTTATCATAGACTAGAGAGGAGCCAAATCCCATTATACACCCTTTATTATGCTTTACGAGTAGTATTTAATTACCCCTCTCAAGTTTCTAGGGGTGATTGCAATTCGGTTTTGGTTCCAGTCTCAAATGGTTTTATTTTTTTCAAATTTATATATAATTGAATTAATTATTTAGTATTAATTAGTAAAATAAAAATATACATCTATACAAGAATAACTAGGTTAGAACCCGTGCGTTGCACTGGGATTTGTTCAAATTTTAAAATAAATATTAAAAATTATAATTTATTTATGAATAATTAATTAATCACATAATATTTGAATTTTAGTTAGCAGCAAACTTGATAAAGAATTAACATTATTTTGTAATGAAAGTTTAATTACGTTGCAAAATTAAACGAAAAGGATATTATTAAATCTTTATTTTACCCATACTTTAGGACTTTTAGTAATTTGTTGAAAAATATTACTAAATATTTATTTTACTAAATCTTTATAATATGTAGAAAAACAGTATTATTTCTTTTTAATGAATAATTATTTAATGCAACGTCAGTGAAATTTTTATATTGTACACGTAGGTTAAAAAAGTAATACATACACCATTTTCTCGACAATTATTTGATACATCGTCAATAGAGTTTTTATACTACAAATGGACTGAAAACTAACACATACACTTTATTACTTAATTAATAGTGTATTGAATATTGAAAATATACCCTAAAAAGATACATGTCAACTCTTTAACCCCGAATTAAAATCTGTTAAACTTTACTGACAATGGATGATATATTTTTTCTATCTTAATAACATTGTAAGCTTTATAATAAGGATTATTATACAATACAATGTCAATGTAAATTTTGGACTCCATAAGCGGGTTAAGAAGTTGACACATACCCCATTTCATAATTAATTAAATATTTAATATTAATACATATTCCCTAAGGGGACACATGTCAACCCTTAAACTATGCATGTGCAGTCTGCTAAACTCCACTGACGATGTATTGTATAATTTTTTTTATAAGATTATTATACAATACACTGTTAGGATAAATTCTGAACTCCATAAGCGGGATAAGAAGTAGACACATATCCTATTTCATAATTAATTAAATATAAAATATTAATACATATTCCCTAAGAGGACACATGTCAACCCCAAAAACCCCCGGTGCATGTAGTCTGCTAAATTCCACTGACGGTGTATTATATAATTTTTTTATAAGATTATTATACAATAGACTGTCAGTGTAAATTTTGAATTCCATAAGCGGGTTAAAAAGTTGACACATACCCTATTTCATAATTAATTAAATAATATTAATACATATTCCCTAAAGGAATACATGTCAACCCTTAAACCCCGCACGTGCAGTCTGCTAAACTCCACTGACGGTGTATTGTATAATTTTTCTTATAGAATTATTATAAAATACACTGTCAGTATAAATTTTGGATTCCATAAGCGGGTTAAGAAGTTGACACATACTCTATTTCATAATTAATTAAATATTTAATATTAATACATATTCCCTAAGGGTACACATGTCAACCCTTAAACCCCAGATTTGCAATTTCCTAAACTCCACTGAAGGTGTATTGTATAATTTTTTTTTATAGGATTATTATACAATACACTGTCAGTGCAAATTTTGGACTCCATAAGCTGGTGACACATACCATATTTCAAAATTAATTAAATATTTAATATTAATACATATTCCCTAAGGGGACACATGTCAACTCTTAAACCCTGCACGTGCAGTCTGCTAAACTCCACTGACGATGTATTGTATAATTTTTCTTATAGTGAACTTATAAAGTTTTTGTGCCAAAAAAAACTTATTTGTAACTTTCACTCAAAATTTTTTTCAAACTTATTAAAGTTTTTATAAGATGGCATATTTCCCCTATACCTTTTTAGAAGATCTAAATAGAAATCTTTGATAACCAATCATGGAGGTGGTAATATTATATTATTTTAAATCAAACTACTCTTAACTTCATCTTTTAACTTAGGCCAAATATCCAATTTGAGCCTAAACGTTTGCCAACTTGCTCAATTTGAGTCTAAATCTTTAAACTGTAACAAATTAAGCCTAAATGTTACTAAAACCAACCAATTTGGGCCTAAGTCTAACAGAAATTTGTGTTTGAAAATCACGCGCCGTAAACACGCTTTATTGATAGAAAACGCGTACAGATGGAATTTTTTTGGCCAGATGGGAAGATAGAAAAAAAAAGAAAAAAAAGAAGGGTTGGGTTCATGGGTTCTATAGATTTTATCTCAGATTAATAATATTATAATTATAATAACAATATAATATATAATTACCAAGCCATAGTTCGTTGAAAGGAAGATGAATTAAAACAGAGCAAATTAGCAAATATAAACATTAGAGAGATTTGATAGTTTCATTGAAACAGAAGATTAGTTTAAACTTTGAACTTTGAATGAGAGGCTATAGCAAAAACAACCAAGAGAAATAATTTATGTTCCTCACAGTCACAGTTGTAAAAATAGCGATCACTATTCCTAAAATATTTACATGGAAAGATAAACCATAGCTAAAGGAAGAGTTTGATTCACTTTGAACCCCACCTCCAAATCCATACTCAACTCTACTCCGACCAGCTCAAACCGAACTGGGTAAATCTGACCTACCAACCTCAGCTCTTCATCAAAATAACACAATAGGTCGCGCACCCCACCCATCCGACCAGCATCACCCAGAGCCAGCTGCTGGTGGCACGCGAAAGGAAATCTCCCTACAATACCAATCATAGCGTTGCCACCAAAGCTTGAGCTCACGCTCCACCGTGGGGCTAGAGGATTCCTCAACAGTATACAAAGCCAGATTTAGGAGAAGTTGGGGTTCAAATCAGGAAAAAAAAAAAGAAAAGAAATTAACCCAAAACCTTCCAATTGATGGCCCAGTTGAAGAACCCATACAACGTGACATATGCTCATTAAAAGGACAACATGAATTTCCCTAAATCAAAGAAGAAAAGAGAAGATGAAGGGAGAAGAAGACGAGAGGAGAAGAACGCAAACAAGAAAAAGAAGCAGCTTTTTTTTTCATTCAGAAAATAATGAAATTAAATAATGGGTTAGGTTTTTAAAACGATTTTAGGAATTAATTAATAATAATTTTTTCCCAATTAAATAAATTAAAAAAATATTTTCCACTGTGGCGCTGTCACGTCACGTCGTTAGTAACACTAACGGCGCGTGTTTTTCAAACCAAAATTTCTGTTAGATTTAGGCCTAAATTGGTTGGTATTGGAAACGTTTAGGCCCAATTTGTTACGGTTTAAAGGTTTAGACTCAAATTGAGCAAGTTGGCAAACGTTTAGACCCAAATTGGATATTAGGCCTTTTAACTTATATTATACGAAACGTGAAATAAATATGGAAAATTTTCCATGTTGATTTTTATTTCCTATTTTCTTAAATTTCTAAATTTATAGCACTTCATTCCAATATAATTGTTGCTTTAGTTTTTCATCTATACAAAGAAATTTAATGGCCAATTGATTTTGTTTTTTGGCCAAATTGCCGATTGATACAAAAATATCTTTTACACCATCAAAGCTTCTTATCATTTTTTTCCCACATGACGTGGCATAGATTTAGCCATTACTTTTCATGAAAACAAACTTTATAAGTATTAAAAGTCTGGATATTTATTGTGATAATGTATTATAATGATTATCAGTGTGCTACTTTGGATAATTTGGTGTAGCAATAGTATTATCCAAAATCTCTAATTTTTAATTTATACTTTCATTAATTATTCCATTAAATTAACTCCATTCAAACTGTACATTTAAATTAAATATATGCATATTATTTTCAGTCACTTCTAGTCTTCCTTTATGCAAAAAAATCAAGACATCCATAGTGTTCATACATTATGGCCGGCCAATCAATTATTCAAAGGAAAGAAATAACTTTTTTTTATTTGACTATAATGACTAACAAAAGATATAGAATAATAATTTAGACAAAAAAAAAAAAAGGAAAGGCTATACAAAATAACGGAAAACATCAACCATTTTATGTATGGTAAGCCACAAATATATATAACATGTAAGATAGAGCCAAATTCTTAATTTCTCCTCGCCTAATTTTGGAAAATGGAAAACGTGCCATAGAGAGAAAAAGAATAGTGCGAGAGATATGCACAGAGAGAAAACGGCAAATGTTGCCTTATATATATTTTTTGATTGAAGTTATTTCATTTTTTTTTTTGGCCAGATGAAAAATATTTACTTGATTGAGGGAGTTAGATATATTCAACCATTCAAAATTTTATAAACCAAAATTACCCTTATGTAATATATTAAATAAATATTCATTAATAAGTTGATTGTCAAGCAAAGTTAGCTTGGCATTTTTTCCTATTATTAATTATATCATGGCATATTACTCTCAAAAATATAATATCATGGCGTATTTCAGATCAAAACAAAAATAATATCATGGCATATAAATTTTAATTTATTTTAGGGAAAATAATTTTTTTTGAGGTAAAATTTTCTTTTAAAACATTGGCAATTATATGTAGTAGCTTATTGCTAGGCCAATGTGTAATCGTGTAAATAACTTTGCTTCCTATAATCTTATATACTCTCTAAAATTCTTCATTTAAAATTGTAGCAGTGGGTCAGATAATAAAAAATTTATGAAGGTTGTGATCCGAGACTTACATTAATTTTGTAAATAGAAAGATGAATGGTTCCTTCAAAAGAAAATAAAAATAAAATATGTACACCAAAAGAAAACCTCTACAATAAGAGAAAAATGATTAAATTTTTTTCTTTGAAAGAAATTTGTAACTATATTCATTAATAAAAAGTATAGACTATAAATAAATTGATAAATTACAAAACAAACTTGAGACGAAATAAATCTACATATTTCTTTGTCACATTGAGACAATAAAAGTTGAGTATAATGCAAAATGAGAAATGAAAAAAGGTGGAGAAGAATAGAAGACAATATATGAAATATGGATATGTAGAAAAAAGAAAAAAATATATATATCAAGCATTCATATGGGTAGATTTAGGAGAAGGAAAAGTAGGAAGAAACTTGAACAAAGTGTGTAAAATAATGGAGACGAAAAATTGAATAAAAATTGTGGAACAATGGTGGTGAATTCTCAAAGAACTATTGGCCTTTATACGGATGACAGAATCACTATTTAAGGTAAAATGTATGTCAAATTAAATTTAATTGAGACAAATCAAATGGAATTGGTGTCAATTTTATGGAAATTTAATGGTGTAATTAGTAATTACATTGATACTAATTGCCAAATTTGAAAAAGATTATTGAAAAAGAGAGAGAAAAATTGGTCATGTACTCATGTTCAAAGATTGGTAGATTTGGATGTTTATATAGGGGATGATATGCTTTGAAAATTATGTAAATAATACCTGGTAATTATTGATTTATGGAATTAATTAATTGATTGAAAATTGAAAGTGATTTATGGAAGAGAAAACGAAAATTCCATAAGTAAATTGTCTTTTTTTACCTCATGCCACAAATAGTGATTAATGTTATTGCCAAAAATAATAATTGGAGTAATTTAAGCATATACTCCTATTTATATTAAGGAGTATATTTGCCTCAATAACATTGTAATTAAATGAATTGGAAAACCTAATTTACGTCATTAAGATAGTGGTAGAAAAGGTCAGCAATTATGGAGATTGGAACCAATTAACATTTATTTTTCATTGTAAATAGAAACTATTGCCATTGGAATTATAGAAATTGCATAGAAATTCAATTTGAAATCAATGTTAATACTACGCAATATATTCATCCATAATTTCGGTAAATAGTAATTCTAAAAATCATTCCAATCACGTTAAATTTAGTATTGAAATTTAAGTCAATATTATTAATTAATTTAAATAGTCAATATTATGTTCTACAAATGAATGTTTAAAACTTTGTTTTCTTAAAGATTGGAAGTTCCATTTTTTATTTTTTTATTTTCTCCGCCGCCTATGGCTTTCCTTCTGCCGCAGGTATCTCCAGTGAGAAATATACCTTGTCTTTGTACAAGCTTTACTCTTCGGAATCTTATCGATATCTTGAAGATTTATTTTTTATCCGTTGCTGAATCTCATCCCAATTCTGTTTTGTTTTTCAATTTTCAAACTTTGGATGTTATTCGTTTTCTGTCTAGATATTGCTTTTGCCCAGTTTTCTTTTCCCTTTTGCAGCAGCTTTGGTTGTGGCGTGATATTTTCCTTTCAGGCTTTTTGAGTCCGAAAATTATCTACCTTATTTCTTCCTTCTTCGTTCCTTTCTTCCTTGGTATTGTTTATATAATGGCGGCTGCTTTGTCCAATTTATCTCGACTATCAATTCAGGATGGTGAAGGCATTGTTGGAGCTTCAACGGAGAAGCAGGAGGCAGCAGATAACAGGGTAGTCATAGCGGATGAGGATTGGTTGGAAGTTTCTGAGGGAGAGTCGGTTCATTTCAACCTCTTGGGGAAGCTATTTTCCAAGCGAAGGGCTAATGTGGAGGGTTTACGGGTAGCAATGTTTCAAGCTTGGAAACCAGAGTGTGATTTGGTAGTAAAGGAAGCTAGTGACAATCTTTACATTTTTCAATTTGATGATGCAAATGAACGGGATCGAGTTCTAGTCAATCAACCTTGGTCTTTTAACCGGAGTCTTCTGCTACTTAGGGAATTCTCAGGCTTACAGGTGCCGGAAGAAGTCAATTTTGATACGTGCCCTATTTGGATGCGGGTCTTTAAGCTACCAATTTTGTTGATGACAGAGAAGATAGGGAGAGCGGTTGGTGCAGCCATGGGCAATGTCTTGGAGGTGGATCAATCTTGCAGCCGTTATCTCCGTTTGAGGGTGAGTTTCAATGTCAATAATCCTTTGATGGAAGGTACTACTGTGACTACACCACATGGTGATATTGAAGTCAAATTCCGATTTGAAAAGTTTTCTGCTTTCTGTTGAGTTTGTGGGAGAGTGATCCATTTAGAACAGGCTTGTCCTTTGGGAACTTATCAATTGAAGACTCAAGGATTCATGACAAAGAAATTTTCTGATTACTTGAGGGCGGAAACACCTGATATAATGCCAAGGCAGTTTCATTCGGGGGCTAGTGGATCTAAATTGACAGGTTTAGGCGGCAGGAATAACAGTCGACGGAATTTGACGGCGGCGGGGTCTGTTGATTCAAGGCCAGGGGCGTTACTTGGTCATGTTGACAGCCAACTTCTACGGGGAGGGGCGGTGGGGTCTGTGGATTCAAGGCCAGCCGCGCTTCTTGGTCATGTTGATAGCCAACTGCTACGGGGAGGGGCGGTAGGTTCGGTGGATTCAAGGCCAGCGGCGTTTCTTGGTCATGTTGATAGCCAACTGCTATAGGGAGGGGCGGTGGCTAACGCCGTAGTTTCCGGTGAGCGGTATGGAGAAGCTAACTCCCGCTTATTTGGGGTGTTAGTTCCGACTGGTAAGGAAGTTGAGGAGAATGTGGAGTCTCATACGGGATTGATAACTCGACGGTTAAGGGATGATAGTTTGAATCCCGAAATTGAAGGCCGTGGGAAGTAAGTTGTTGACTCCAGTTTGTTACGATTAAAAGGGGTAGAAGAATCAGGAGATAATTTCCACAATATTGCAAAACAGGCTGATTTCAATTCGGGTATTGGGCCAATCATTTTGGGTGCGGGTCAAGGACAAAAGGAGACATCGGTTTTGGGTTTGGATTTTAATCCAATTGGGCCTCTTGCTTCTAATGAAACTGGTTATAAAAGGTGCAAGCCTAACTCCACAAATGATATCCTGACATTTATTCAGCTACAAAACCAGTGTTCAAGTTCCAGGCAGCGGCAGAAGAAAAAACTGCTTCTCCTTTATTTGTTCTTGGAAGTGGGTCGAATCAAGAGGCAAAATCTGCAAGGAAGTGGCGGAAGTTGGCAAGGGGTTCGGTTCAGGAGCCTGATGACAAGCAAGCTACTCAGTCTGCAACAAGGGAAGGGAAGAAGCGGGGCTTTAATGGAGGTATCATGGCTTCGACGGGTGCTGGAGCTACCAAAAGATCTCGGGATCGTGATGAGGTTAGAGGTGCTAATATTGAAGGCCAAGGTGTTGCTTTTGGGGATTGTACGGTGAATCAACCTAATAATTTTGTTTTTTCAGCGGCAGAGAGGGGTAATAGCCATCTCTGCCGACAAAAAAGAATTGTTTAGTTTGGAACTGTCGGGGTGTAGGGCAGACCCGAACAGTTCGTGAGTTAGCTTTTTTAATTTCTTGTAATAAGCCCTATTTTTTATTTTTGTCTGAAACTAAGAAGACTAGTAGAGCAATGGAATGGATTAGAGTTAGGTTGGGTTATGATTGTTGTTTTACTGTTGATTGTATGGGTAGATCAGGAGGTTTGGCACTTTTGTGGTTTAATAATGTTGACATTTCTATTCTTTCTTATTCAAATTCTCACATAGATGCACAGATTGGTTCCAATATGGATAATGCCTGGCGATTTACAAGTTTTTATGGCCGTCCTGAAACACATAGACGGAATGAATCTTGGCATTTGTTAAGAACTCTAAATGCAAATTGTTCTCTGCCATGGTTATGTGCTGGCGATTTTAATGAAATTACAAAAAGTGAGGAGAAAGTTGGTGGTGGTTTGAGACCGTTTACTCAAATGCAAAATTTTAGCCAAGTAATAGAAGATTGTTTCTTCACTTCTCTGCCTGTGATAGGTCCTTTGATGACGTGGCATAAAAAATTACATGGGGAATTTATTTTTGAAAGATTGGATCGAGCATTGATTACAAATTCTTGGCTTGAACGTTTTAGCCATTCGACTGAAAAGCATGTTATTTCTAATGTGTCCGATCATCTTCCTTTGGTTATATCAATACAAGAGCAACCGACGGTGCAATGGCGAGGACCAAAACCGTTTCGGTTTGAATCAATGTGGTGCACCCCTGATGGATTTGAACAGGTGGTAAGAGAGGCATGGACAAACGATGGACACAAGGGGATTTCTAACAATTTAATGGCATGTAAGCGGGCTTTATCAACTTGGAACAGATCGGTATTTGGCAATGTCAGGCATAAGTTGGAGTGGAAACGTAAAGAGCTTGGAGAAATGCTTGAGGCTGGTACCAATACCGAAAGAATAGAGGAGTGTAAAAACGATTTGAATGTGTTATTACATCAAGAGGAGGTGATGTGGAGGCAGCGATCTAAGGCATTATGGTTCTCCCAAGGTGATAGAAACACGAGGTATTTTCACTCAATTGCATCGGATAGAAGGAAGCGGAATTTAATCCTTGGGATTGAGGATGGTGCTGGAGAATGGAAGACAACAATGGCGGATGTGGAAAATATTGCTTGTAATTATTATAAGGAATTGTTCTCTTCTTCGAATCCTTCAAATGAAGCTCTAGACAAAGTCTTGGCTTTAGTTCCTGGACGAATTGATGACCAGATGCGTGCTTTGCTTGATGCTCCCTTTACGGCTACCGATATTAAAGAAGCAGTGTTCCAGATGCAAGGTGAGAAGGCGCCAGGACCCGACGGTTTTCCTCCAACATTTTACCAAAAGTGTTGGTCTACTGTTGGTAAGGATGTTATAGAGTTTGCTCTTAATTTCTTGAATAATGGGGGAAGTTTGTCTCATATTAATCACACCAATATTGTGCTTATTCCTAAGATAGAGAATCCCAGGACTATGAAAGATTTTAGGCCTATAGCTTTGTGTAATGTTCTGTTCAAAATTATTTCAAAAACTATTGCTAATAGGCTTAAGTTAATTCTTCCTCAAATTATAGGCGAAAGTCAAAGTGCTTTTGTGCCTGATAGAATGATTTTTGATAATGCATTAATTGCTTTTGAAACAATCCATTTTATGTGTAATAAAAGATCTGGTAAGAGAGCACATTTGGCTCTAAAATTGGATTTAAGTAAGGCTTATGACAAGGTTGAATGGATTTTTCTAGAAAAGTGTATGTATAGGTTGGGTTTTTCTTCTCATTGGATTGAGCTGGTAATGGAGGGTATCAGGTCTGTTTCATATTCAATTCTGATAAATGGACAGCAAACTGCTAGGCTTAGCCCTACAAGAGGAATTAGACAGGGAGACCCTTTGTCTCCATATTTATTTCTGTTTTGTATGGAGGCTTTTTCTTGTCTGATTTCAAATGCAGAGGCAACTAATTTGATCCATGGAGTAGCAATTAATCGAGCAGCACCTAGCATTTCACATCTTTTCTTCGCTGATGATAGTCTCATTTTCTTACGAGCTGCATTGGATGAGTGTGAGGTAGTTTTGAATATCCTTCATGATTTTGAACTAGCAACGGGGCAGCAAGTTAATATTGACAAGTCAGCAATATTGTTTAGTTCAAATATTTCATCTGGCCTTCAGGATAGTATAATGCGTCGTCTAGGGGTGTCTCGTGTGTTAGAAAGGGATAAATATTTGGGATTACCAATTATGATTGGTAAAAATAAGAAGCAGGAGCTTAATTTTATCAAGGAAAGACTGCTTCAACGAGTGGCTTCGTGGCGCAATAAGCTCTTTTCCATTGTTGGTAAGGCTATTATGATCCACTCGATTGCTCAATCGATACCTGTCTATCTAATGAGTGTTTTTCGATTTCCAAAGAGTTTTATCCATGAACTCAATATGATTATAGCAAAATTTTGGTGGGGAAGCACTAATGATAACCGGAAGATTCATTGGATGGCTTGGGAGACAATGTGTGTATTAAAATTGGATGGAGGATTAGGATTCCGGGATTTTGAAGCCTTCAATTTGGCTTTATTAGCAAAGCAATGTTGGAGATTAATACATAATCAAGATTCTCTATGCTTTCGGCTTTTTAAAGGCGAGGTATTTCCCTAGTGGTAATTTCATGGAAGCTTCTTTAGGCCGTAATCCTTCATTTATATGGAGAAGCTTACTTGATGGACGTAAAGTTTTGAAAGCTGGATCTAGATGGAGAATAGGGAAGGGTGATATAGATTTTTGGAATGGAAATTGGCTTTCCAATGGTCCTTGTACGAATCCTTGACCAAGGGCAAGTATGGTGAATCCTGGTTTGAAGGTTGCGGACATAATGGATTTTGAGGAGAGACGTTGGCGAATTGATGAGCTCATGGATATTGTAGTAGATGAAGATGTGAGCAGAATTTTGTGCTTGCCAATTCCGAGACTACCAGGGAGGGATACTTTGATATGGGATGCAAGTTCTTCAGGGAATTTTTCTGTTAAGTCAGCCTATTATGTGGCGCGCCAAATCTTAGGGCATGATGTGAATATTGATGATGAATCTCGCAAATTATGGCGTCGAGTTTGGGGTTCCTCAATTCCTCCAAAGATTCATTACTTTATTTGGAGATTAATTTGGAATTTGCTTCCTATTAAGACCAATTTGCAGCAGCGGGGAATGGATATTGATGACCTTTGTGTTGTATGTGGCTTGAGTGTGGAGTCTCTTGGTCATGTTTTTTTCGAGTGTTGCTATAGTCGTCAGGTATGGGAGTTAGCAGCACCATGGTTATTCTTATATGTCAAGCAGTGGAAGAATTTGGATGATTTTTGGATTCGTTTAGGTTGTTAAAGCTGCTAGTTTGGGCCAATTAGACATTCTATTGATTATACTTTGGTCTATATGGCGAAATAGAAACGAGTGTCTTCACTCTTATTGTTCGGCTACTCCCACTAGCTTTGGTTTATAAGGTCGGGATCTTATTGAAGCAATTGGAGCAGGCTCGTCCTAAGGCCATTAGCAGGGTACCAGCAAGGAATGATTCTTGGCAAGCACCAGGGCCAGGGATGGTGAAGATCAATACGGATGCATCCTTTAATCAAGACACATGTCAAGCAGGTTTAGGGGTTGGTTTTAGAGATAGTGAGGGCAATGTCCTTGTTTGTGCCTGCCGTAAATTATCTTTTATTTCAAGTCCTTTGTATGCTGAGATCCATGCTATTCTTTTTGGTTTTGAATTGGCATTGGAGTATGATATTGATAATTGTATTTTTGAGAGCGATTGTTTGAATGCAGTGTCAATTATCAATAGCAATTCACCAGTTTGGTGGGAAGGGGCATGTCTTATCTATGAAATTAGGGAATTAGTTTCTTTATTTGACCATTGTAATTTTGTACATGCTCGTAGAGAAGCTAATGAACTAGCACATAGGATGGCTCAATTGGAGTTTGATTTTGTGCGGTGCGGGAGTTTACCTCCTAGCGTTTGTATCCCTGATTTCACAAATTAATGAAATTCAATTTATTTCTAAAAAAAAAACATATAAAATATTAAATAAATAATTTTTAATTATCGACACGTGTCAATCAATGGGGTATAACACTTGTCGAAATTTGGAACTCTCAACATTTAAAGAGTTACCATACTTGTAGAGAACATTGTTTTAAATATATATATATATATATAAGATATATTGATTATTTCGGAATACCCTATATACAAATTGTGTTCCTTGATTCATGACATAAATATTAAAGTAGTGATTATTATTACCATAATAATAGTTAGAGTGATTTTTTTTGGTGAAATAGTTAGAGTGATTTAAGAAATTATTAAAGGTTTATTTTATTTTAATAAAGGAATGTCTTATAAATTTACATGGTTGTTTCTCTAAATGTAGTAAAGGCTTACATATAAGATGTATAGTCAATAGTTAGAATTATTTACTTTTCAATTAAAATCTTAAAAATTTGTTAGAGAAATTATTGTTCTTTCTTAAAATATACCAAAGACTTTTTTTAATCAATAATGAATATTAAAATTATTTAGAGACACATGTCGATTAATTGGACCTGACACTTGTCGAGATTTGGAGGCCTCAACATTTAATGAGTTATCATTCTCGTAGTGTACATTGTTTTAAATATATATATACAAGTTATAATAGCCCGTGCTGGCGCTACGGGCGTTTTTTTATTTTAGAGTATTGCTTGATTAACTGATTAAATAAGGATATTAATATAATCAATTATATAAGGGTCAAGAACATTTTTGGTTCTAGAGTGGTGCTTGATTGATTAATTGATTGAATTATATAAGGTTACAGTAAAAATGCAATTTAAATGGATTAGTTCTAATTATGTCTATGCATAAATCTTTATAAGCTACTCCTCACATTCAAAATAAGTGCAACATTTCAAGATTTGCAGTCATTCATATTAAGTGCAACATTTATAAAACCAATGTAATTTGTAATTTGTTTCCATATATATCTCTACTTGTACTGGTTAGGTAGTTGAATCTTTAATTATCTTGGAAAGTTGGGAAGGGAGAGAAGAATTTTATCTAATTGTTTATAAAATTTTTTGAAGGGTAAGAATGCCATTTTAAGTGATTTTTTACTAAATTTAAAACCAATTAATCATTGTCTTGGTTTGTGTAATATTCCTAGTGTTGCACTTATTTTGAATGGGGGGGAATAACTTTTTAGACATGCAAAATTAAGAAGGTCAAGAACATGTTTTTATTTGTAAGTAATAGGAAATGCAAAGAGATAATAAAATATGCTGTTAATTGGATAATAATACTCACATTGAACAAAGGGTGGTTTGTCCGAAAGGGCATCCCATCCTGTATGGATGTGTAGCCAACCTCAAGGGATGGGTAGCCAAAGTACACAACAAAAGGTGGTTTTAATTCAGAAGGGGAAAAATATTGAACGGTCCATGTTGAAGGGATAGAGATGGAGAAAAAGAGGAAAGAGATATGAAAGTGAAAACAGAGGGGAGTGATGGAAAGGTTTGATTTTTGGCAAACTTGAAGATTGATCAGCACCGAGGAGTTGAAAGGAAGCAGCAACTAAGTTGGTGAGAGGAAAAAAAAACAGCGAGAGAAACATTAATTAAAAGTAATTAAGGGTTTAGGGTTTAGAAGCAATTAACTAAAAACCTTAAACATTGATTAAAAACAATTAAGGAAGGAAATGTGTAATTACAAAAAAGGGTAGAAGGAAAAGGGATGAGAGAAATTCATAGAGGGGCTTTTTAGACATCCAAAAAGTGTGAAAAGACTAAAAATGGCCAAAAGGTGGCACCACATTAATTCTCAATTTGACCTTTTAGTAATTTCCATTGTAGTTAAAAATAATATATAGTATATATATGATAAGTTGAAAAAATAATAATGATAATAAAATTGGTTAAATAACATATTTATGAATATATTATATTAAAAACAATTAAAAATAAAACAATTTTTTTATATAATTATTATACTATACATATATATATATATATTAAAAATTTTAAAATAACTTGAAACGGAAGTAGAATTGACCGTTCTAAATAGGGGTGTGCAACGGTCGGTTCGGTTCGGTTTCGGTTTTGCGGTTCTCAAAACCGACTAAAAACTGACAATTCATTTTTGGAACCGTTAACCGATCATTTAACTGTCTAAACCGACTATACGGTTTATGCGGTTATACGGTCGATTAAACGGTTTAGACGGTTTGAACCGTTTAATAATTATATATATAATTATATATATTAGATATTATTATATATATAATATATATTTAATTATATATATTGCTAAACGGTTCGGTTTCGGTCGGTTACGGTTTTGAAAATCTCAAACCCGTGCACCGACCGTTTAGCCTTCAACCCTTTGGCAGTTTGAACCGCCAACCGCTAAACCGTCAAACCGCCAAACCGACGAACAAAAGCTGGCGGTTTCGGGCGTTTGAACCGTATACTGCTCAGCCCTAGTTCTAAAAGTATTTGGGACGAACCAAATCCTTAGCAAAAGGGTTCGATTCCAATTCTAAAACTATTACTAGTAATCTAAGATCACCAGTGATGCAAGATCACCGGTGATCAAAGATTACATGGGTTTATGGTGGTAATCAAGATCACCCTTAGAGGGGTGATCAGGGGGTAATCCGGATTACCACACTAAACCAAAAAGTGTAATCAAACGGGGTGATCTGAGATCACCTGCCAAAATCACCACAAGTGATCAAAGATCACCCTCAACCAAACGCCCCCTAAAGGATGAATTATCATGTGGTGTAATGGGGAGATGAAAATGAGCCTATGATGTAATGAATTAAGATCATCCTTTAAATAATTAAGAGGGAATTATTAAGGGGTGCAATGACAATATGAAAAAGACTCATTGGTGTAATAGATTAACATAATACCTTAAAAACTGTAATGACTAAAATATTTCCTATCAAGTGTAATGAAAATGGGATAATTTTACTCTTTTATCCTTGGAATTTAAAATTTTAATTATGTAATTGTCAATTAAATTTAATGATCAATTGTAGTTTTTCTTCTTGGTTATTAGCCGCAAGTACGTATAAGGGATCCGAAGGGTACGGGTGGCTCGGCGAGGCCGGATGCCTTACAGTTCGCAGGGAAATCAATCCCCACTATATATAGTGACACCTTCGTTTGCTAAAGCATCGACAGAGGGCAGAGTTTCGCTTGTTCCCCACGGACGGCGCCAATTGTTGAGGCCAAATAATATCAAGACCCAACATCGAGCTCCGAGAGAGGCCTGCAAGAGAGTAAACCGTGAGAAAGAGGTCCCCCTGTGGTGTTTTGGGGGGACCTCCTCCGACGGTCAAGTCAGTGAGGTCCACTTTGAGTGTTTGTGAGTGTGGTGGAATGTGATGTCACATAGTGAAGCCTCATAATGCATAGTAAATGTCATATGACATAATGGACATCATAAAACATAATGAGGTAAATGAGGCATACATTGCCCTTTATATACCTTAGAGACTTGGGTCTTATTTGGCTAGTGGGCCTTGGGCCCAAATGGTGATCAACACTAGATGATGGATGTGATTCAACAATCAAAGAATCAAATTCCCCATTTTCCTCTCAGACTTCTCCAATTGGATCTCCTGGAATGGACTCCCCTATACTGACTACCAACGAAACCTCCAGAATTGTTTTGATTTAATGTTTTTTTTTTCTTTGTTTAATTTATGTAGGATCTAGTTTCCCATTTTTAGGTAGAAAAGGAACAAATTTAATGATCAGATTAAACTTCAATTGTATTTTTTCATTGCTTATGATTTTGGCGACGGTGGAGAAGAAAAGTGGAGTCGTGAGGGAAAAAAAAGAACAAATAAGGAAAAATAATTTTATTATTTTCATAAATATTTAATCAAGCATGCACTTAAGCCTTTCAAGGGTAAAGAGGTAAACTCGTTTTATTTCCATTACACTTAATGGGAAATATTCTAGTCATTAAACTTTTTAAGGTATAATAATCTTTATCCATTACACCAATGAATCTTTTTTATATTATCATTACACCCTTGATAATTCACCCAAAAATTAATGAGCTGATATATTTCTTACTTAAGTGTAATGAAGATCAATCGATTAGACCGATTTACCCTTAAGCCCAACTGTAAATTTAATTTTAAAACCTCCCCTCTTTTCATCGTTTTCTAGCCACAGAAAAAGGCTCAACTATCCTCTCCCTTCTCATCCATGGCTGGCCTCTAGTTAATTAGGTGGCACCCTAGCCGGATTAATGAAAACAATGAAGGAACTCTATAACTGCATAATCACATCCAAATTTCTCTTAAATATTCCACCAAAATAATTTAATCGTTCATTATTTCTTTTTCTTTTTTTTTCACAATAATATTCTAAGTATTATTCCATCTTTTGAGCATAACCCATGAACAATCACTTTTTGTTTCAGCACTCGATATAAAAAGCCCAGGATGGAGCTTGCGTCAAAATCAGTTCTTTTTCTTTTCCTTGATATATATAAGAATAAGCAAAATAATTTGAAAATTTTAAGAAATCATGACCTCTTGAGCAAAAAGGAATAAATCCAAAAATATCACTCCAACAAAACACATTGGAATTTCTCATAACAAAATTTTAAATTTATTGGTTTAAGGGTAAATTGGTAAAATTAATCAATTTTCATTAACTCATTAATTCTTTTATTAGAGCCATTATATTATTATATTAGGTCATTTTCTTTTTTTGTTCCTGCTACAAAAGAATTGGAAAAGAAAAAGATTAAAAACGCAAAACACCTATTCCCTCACGATCCTCATTCAAAAGATGCTGAATTTGGAGCGGAGGATCTTCATAAAATCTAACTCCCTGAGCCGAAGTGTGCGCCAAGTCTGCAAGTCGATCAGTACAGCGATTATCTTCTCGGCAGATATGTCGAATGTCAACAATCCAGTCACCTTTGATCAGCTCTAAACAATTATTAGGTCATTTTCAACTCTCCATTACTTACACGCAAGATAATTCACGCAACTTTAAAATGGTTCCGGTTAAGTGACCACAGTTATCGTTCAGTTCACGATTCAATCGAACCATGATCGACCTCTACAAGTTTCAAGTTTCAACTGCAAAAAGATTAAATTCCATTTTACCCCTCTTGAACCGGGGTGAAATGAAAGAGCCTAATGCTCTAAGCCTCTAAGTCTAACAGTCTAACTGATGGCTAATGACAGTGAGCAGGAGCTGAAAAAGGGTGGGGTTCACCTTGAGAGCCCCACTCTGACAAACGGCTCTCCCGGTCCCCCCTCTAAGTTCACATGTTAATTTATCACTCAAAATCGCACGATAAATTGAAAGAGGAGACTTGGTGCCAAAAAAAAAATTGAAAGAGGAGAACTCAGCCAGCACTCAGCTCAGCTCACCTGCTTTGCGTGGAATAGAGGAGCTAATCTTTTCTCACACGTGCCGCACATTCAAGACGTTCACGTATTGGGAACCACTGTCTAGAATTTGATCAGCACCCTTGGTATTGATTAATTGGAATTTCCTTCCACGGTCAAAATTGGTACTCGCATTATTGAATCTGATCTGATAATAGTCTAAGATTCTCTATGAAATAATATATATATATATATATATTAAATCAATAAAAAAGTATACTATATAAGGAATGCCTTAATTAAAAGTAGGGAAGAAGTGAAGATAATCATAACATGTCTCCTTAACGGTCTATGAGAAACGTGGACATAATTATCACTGCTCACTTCTCTCGCTTTTTCTTCAATCTATTTCATTCCACTTGCATTAACAAATTTGCACTATTTACTGGTAGTAGTAGTATTAAGTCTGACACTTAAATTACCATCGGGTATTTGGCATGCCAATATAGTGTTAAACTTTTAATTTTAATGATTAGTAGTAGTATTTCTAACAACTTTAATTATTGTTAACTTTTTTTTAGATAAGAATAATTTTTATTTTTTGAAGAAATTGGATTTCAAACGTACAGAGATATCCGTACATCGCTATATGATTAGCAACATTACCGAAACGTTAATCTATAAGCTAACAAACCCCTCCCCAAATCTAATTACAATTTAAATAAATCTCTATGCCCAAACATAAACTACCTATCTACCAAATAAACAAGCAAATTACAAACAAACTCACATTTCCGTGATAGTTGAACCCAAGACCTCATGGTCTAGGTAGGCTGGAACTAAGAGTCCAGTACTCTACCACCAGGCCAAATGCCTGATGGCAATTATTGTTAACTTTAAATACCGAAAAGAATGAGTCTGGTATAGCACTTGCATCAACAATTTTTTTACTAAGATCACTACCATTTTTTTTCCCAACGTTTGATGCGTGAAAAACTAAAGATTTTGTGTAAAGTTTACTGAAATGGTTAAGGTAATTAGTGAATTGTAACTTGATTTTGAAGAAAACATATCGAAGTTTTAGATGTAGCAAAAAAAAAGGAAGTAAGTTTTAATTTTTTTTTAATACAAAGTACGTTTATTATACCTTAATTAATAAAAGTAACAAACTAACCAACCCCATTAATCTTGTGCCAAAAGAAAAAAAAACCAGCCCGGTTAATGAACACGTATGAGTACATTTATTAATTGAGATAGCAACTCGAATGTCGGATGTAGGTAAGTTGTAATATCTTTTTATTTCATTGTAGAAGGAATTAGTCTCAAATTACTAAGATTTGAGAATACATCTTTAATTAAATTATAAAAAAATTATTGAAAGATACGGAACTTCTTTAATATGTATGTATGTATATGTATGCATCATGTGGTTATATTCAAAGAAATTAATTTATGTTATAATTAGATGAAAATGTTAAAGCACTCTAATTTCTTAATACTACTTGTAGTTCTAGCCTATTTACAACTGAACTGATCTCACCTATTTATAGGTAAAAGTTACAACGGACAAGATCATATAAAGAGATAAAATTTGATTCAAATTTAGATTAGATAATCAAATAATATCTAAATATAATCTATATAAATCTTCAGATAATCTCAGTTGAAATATTCTGATTATATCTTCTGTTGATAATATTCTCCAGAATATTCTCTCAGTATCTCTTCAAATCTATTCAGATATTTTCTTCAAACTTTTAGTATCTCTTTAAGTGTACTAGAAGCTTGTAAATTATAGACTGAATGAATGGAAATGAACGATAAGTTAAAAGAGGAAAAAAAACTCAAAATTTAAAATATATCTCTAATACTTTTCTAAATCAATAGTCAAAATTAGACCTGTCAAGAGCCAGGTAACTCGTCCAAGCCCGCAAGTCCGCTCAATATTTGGGAGGGCTTGGACAAAAATTTGAAACCCGTTGGACGGACTTGGACAACTTTTTAAAGTCCGTTTTCAAAATGGGTCGAGTTTGGGCTTAGCCATAAAAGCCCGGCCCGTATAGTGAAAGAATTAGATTTTTTTTTATTTTTTAATTAGATTGATTTGTTAAACTACTTATTAATAGATGTGTACTTTAATTATGTTGATAAAAAAATATATGTTAAATAAGCTTTACTATTTTAGATATAATATATATTCATAAATAAATAATAATTATATTTTAAATACAAATAATAAGTTAAAAATATATAAATATTATATATTTAATTATTGAACGTTTGTGCTTGGACGGATCTTGGGCAAAGGTTTTTTTTTTTAATTGGACAAACTTGGGCATAAGTAGAGGCCCGTTTAGTCGGGTCAGGCTGTGTTTAGACAATCTATATAGATATAAATTATAGCTCAGGTCCGACCCGACCCGACCCATGAACACCTCTAAGTCAAATATGTAATGGAGGTTTTTTAGGTTATAAAATAAGGCTAAATGCTCAATTTGGTACCAAACCTTTCAGGAAATGCTCAATTTGATACCAAACCTTCAAAGTTGTTCAAATTGATACTAAACCTTTCAAAATCAACTCAATTTGGTACTTTTTCAACTCTATTGTCAGGATGTGTTAACACGGGCCGTTGGCAGCGCGTTTGGAAGATTATAAAATTGCCAGATATAAAAAAAACCATGTGGATAAAATTTAATAATAAAAAATATAAAAATCAGACAGAAAATTAATTAATTAAGTAAAAAAAATACAAAAAGACAAAAAAAAAGCCTGTGATGAACTTAAATCTTTAAAAGAGAAACTTACTTGATTTGTTCATTGATGTCAGCTTCAGACTCATCAATGAACTTCTGACGAGCCAAGGAAACTTGAGGAACAGTGAATTTTATGATTTGGATGATTGGGTATGTTGTTTATATTTGATTGGATGCTGAGTTTTGACCTTTATATTCTTTCTTTTTTTTGCCAAAGATTTTTATGTTCTTTGGATATTCAAGTGTGTTTTTAATAAAAAGGGTGTGTTTGATCTTGTTTGAA